>CM038223.1:150195049-150304277 GCA_021442155.1 Cymbidium sinense
TACTTTGTTCATTCCTCCCATGGCTTTATCCCATCTTCGTAAATGGCCATCCCTGCTATGCGATTGATAGGGTGATAAGTCCCATTTATTGTTGCGGGGATAATTCTCTCGGTAGAGGTTTATATTCTGCCTTCTATCATAAATGGCCAAATCCCTATTGAGGCTTGAAGGGGTTGTAAGTCCTATTTTTGTTGACTGTCTGGGAAGATAATTCTCTAATGGAGGTTTATACTTAGTTTGTTTTATCCTTATGTGGTGATTTGTTTCAAATTCTCCTTGCATCATCTTCCCCTCTCCCTTTTCCCCATTTTTGGTAATATGGCTTCTACTTCTTTTGAAGTAACTTCTAATCTAATGATTAGGAGAAATAATAATTTAATCAAGAACTCTGAAATGGCAGAGTTCCCCTTGAAAGAAGAAGACCTAAATAGATGGTCTCTCCCCAAAATTGATAAATGATATGCTAAAATTTAGAAGGTGCATTTTTTTGACCAAAGGGCATTACATTCCATTTGTAATGTCTGAAGGGCATCGTAAATACTGTTTTATACAATTCAATTCTCTTCTCTAGATCTGCCAATATCCTAATTTTAAATCAAATTTGGAAAATATTTTTGCATTATGCAATCTATTTAATAAATCCCTATTATTAGGAATTGGATATCTGAGCCATTTTAAAACTTTATTTAATGGCTTGTAATTATTTACAAGTCACGGTCTTCTATTCTGGTGTTCTCAAATAATATTGACGAACACTTCAACCATCTAAAATATTTAAATGGTTAATTTTAAAAAATGGTAGAGGTTTATATTCCCATCTTCATTGCCAATGGCTGTAAATCCCTGTTGTGTGAGGCTTGAAAGGGTACAAATTTTTCTTGGGATAAGAAAGTTTTTGGATATCAAAAGATTACATGATGACAGTAGGCAGGAAGCAGGAAGAACTAAGGAGAGTACAAGAGGAGAATAGAAGAGAAGAAGAGAAGGGAAAATTGAGCACTGAGCACACATAATACACATCCTTATAGAGGTGGAGGCAGAGAGACTGCTAGACAAAGGTACAATTATTAAATAAAGAAATGTTAGAAGTTAAGCAATGGTATAATAATTAAATAGAACTTTTAAGCAAAGCTACCATTATTAAATAAAAAAAGATTTTGCTTAGAGGCTGCCAAGAAGAATATTATAAGATTTCTTTTGGAAAGTAAATTATTTTTGGTGGACCCACTTTATGTAAAGTAGGTTCCTTTCCTTCGGAAAGATCTAAAGTATCTTTTATTTATCAATAGTTTTGCTTCAAAGAAAGTTTCTATTTAATAATTATACCGTTGCTTAACTTCTAAGCAACATTTCTCTTTTGTTTAATAATTGTACCTTTGCTTTTAAGCAATGTCTCTCCTGTGCCTCCATCTCTATACCGGGTTAAGGATGGACATCTTAATTTTTGGAGTAAGGAACGAGTATTTTCTCCTTGATCTCCAATAGATCCAGCAAAATGATCAATAATTATTTGGAGAAGATTATAGATGAATTTTCATTAAGTTTTTGCTGTTCTTTTGGAAGAAAATGAGAGAAAGAAATAGTCAAGCCAAAGCAACTATTCCTTTCGTAGCATGGTTTTGCAATTACTATGCTCAATCTGCTCAAGTTGCTCTTTTAACTACCAAAAAGTGGCAAACAGAACAAGGAAAAATAATTGAAGTATCTTATCCTCCATCAATAGGTACGATCAGGGGTGGATCACCCCGCATGGAAGAATAATTACTTCTAACCGAGGACGTCTATAATTGCCATGATGCAAAAATTTGTTTTGAAACTAAATTTTGACATCTTGTTCAATGATTTGAGAGTCAATAATGAAGAAACATAATACACGCATGTGAGCCTCCTTATATGAGGTGGAGGCAACACAAGAGAGACTTTGCTTAGAAGCAAAGGTACAATTACTAAACAAAGAGAAACGCTGTTTAGTTACAATGGTATAATTATTAAATATAAACTTTGCCGCTAAGCAAAGCTACCATTATTAAATAAAAAAGATACTTTGCTTAGAGAAGAAAGGTACAATTTAAAAAAAATGGCTACTTTTGAAAAGTAACAATTATTTCTTGGTGGACCCACTTTATGTAAAGTAGGTTCTCGGTGAAATTTGCACTTTGAAAAGTAGCTATTATTTTCCGTGTCTATGAATTTAAGTTTCTCCTGGATTCCGCCGACCCGAAGATCACACCGATATAGATAGGTAATTAAACACCAAGTTGATTTTAGATTTTTTTGAGACGCTCCTTATGTTGATTCTCTGTCTCATGAGGATAATGTCTTTTGATGCTTTGTACCCTAATCGATAAAAAATCCATAGTTTTGAGGATCGCAATCTGTAATAAGCTTTAATAATGGTTTTAATTTGCTTGAGCTTATCCTCAATGTTGATTGAATTCCATTTTAATAAAATTGACTCTGAGCAACCGATTGAAGGAGTCCTTTCCAAGTTAGCCTCAAATCTATGGATTTGGCACCGCGGAAGAAATGAGCAAGATTTTGTCCTCAATCATTTTTCTCTGGGATTAAACCCCTCATGCTCATCCGCACCACCAAAGACTTTCTTTGATCGTGGATATGAAGAATATTTAATTCTCGCTCCAAAATAGTTCCACCATCCAAGAACCATGTCGGAAGTTCTTTATGATAACACATCTGATAAAATGATCTTCCTGTTAAAACTATTGCTTTTTTCAAAATTTATTTTCTAATTTTAAATACTAAATCCAGTAGTCAAAAGTGTTCAACCAAATTTAACTAGATCTTCCAAAGAATAAAAAAACCCGCCAATAATCGCAAGATGCTTCAATTTTTTTTTCTTTCTTTGTCTTTTCATAAGTTCTTAATAATGGCTTAATTTGTTGAGAAGATTCTGTTCATCCTCTGCATCCCTTTCATCATTAAGTAAAAGAATCAAGGGCTATATATCTAAACAGTGAAAGAATTCAAAGAAGAATACCGCTTCGTTTCAAAAGGAACTCACTTACAACAAAAGTATTTCATTATCAAAAAAAGAATTGTGATTATGCATCTCAAAATTCCAAGATAATTTAAATCAGATTTTCCTTCAGATGACTTCTTTCGGGCCAAATACATTGAACAAGATGTAAAAATTTAATTTTCAAAATAATTTTTTGCATCATGCTCAGTTCAATCTACTGACATCAATTCATTAAAGTATGAAAATTTCTACCTGATACTCCAGAATTTTGCGGATTCAGTGGATCACCTTTGAAGAATGACTTAAAAGTCTTTCCAGGCGGCCTAATGAAAAAGATCCATTTCACCCAAATACTGGCATGATCAGATTTATTACTTTTAGAGATTTTTTTCAACTATGGTCAGGGAGAACCTCTAAAAGTTGCAAATATTAGTTTTTGATTGTTTCGAAAAAGATTAAGAAATTCTTTATTTCTTTTTAAATATTGTTATTCTAAAATCTTTTAATATAAGAGAATCATTTATTTCTGAATATTGAGTAATAAAACTTTATCAAGATAATTTCATTTTCATCAAATTTGATTTAAATCATCAAAAAAATAAAAAATATTATTTCTTTGACGGAAATTTATTGATTTGTCTTATCAAAAACAACCATACTATAATTAAATATAAAAAATTTTTCAAGATAGTATGATAGACTTGCAGCATTTGTTTGCGCAATATTAATAGATAAACAAGAGAAATTTAGAAGTTATCCAGATAATTATTAAATAAACTTTCATTGCACTATTATTAAATAAAAGATACTTGCTTGTACAAGAGGTAAAAATATTATAAGATGGCTACTTTAGAAAGTAGCAATTATTTTGGTGGGACCCACTTTATGTAAAGTAGGTTCTTGCTGGATAAGCTACCACTTTTGGAAAGTAGCAATTTCTTCTGTGTATGAATTTAAGTTTTTCCGTGGATTCCACGACGCCGTCAAAGACTCACAATGAAATATATAGATTAAAACACCTCTAATGATAGATTTTTTGAGAAGTTTCATGTTGAATCTCGCCTGAGGATAACGCCTTTGATGATGTGTAGTATCGCCTAATGACAATAAAATCATAGTTTTTGAGGATAATAAATGCTTAAAAAATTTGAGCTAATTTGAATTCCACCAAAAAATTATTTGGACCAATGATTGAAGGGTCCTTTCCAAGTATAACGTTTCTCCAAATCCATGGATTTGAAGTGAAAAATGAGCAAGATTTTGTCCTTGAATTTTTTGGGATTAATAGCCCTCATTTTGGGGCTTCCATCCAATCATTGAAGACTTCTTGATTGGATCCGAAGAATATTTAATTTCGCTCCAAAATAGTTCCACCATCTCAAGAACCATGGAAGTTCTTTTGATAATATCTTTGTTCATTATGAACATCCATGAATGCCTTGTAAAGAAGAAGGCCTTCATCACTTTTACATAAATAATTCACAATTTATGCCAATTTTGATCAGTAAATTAGTGGAGGATAAGAATATATTTTTCTCTTGGAATGGAGTAGACCCCATTCACTTTGATGAAAGATCTGTATAAGCATTTGCTATGCAAAATTATATGGTTCGTCTGATCAAGAACATGATTAATCTCAATACACTTTAATTGTATTAAGATTTTTTCATAATTTTCTCTGAGAGATTAGATTCAAATGATTGTTTCAAATATCTTTCAAATAAGGCCCATGGATTATTTATTGAATAATCAGAGGGATTAATTTCAATAATATTATGTTTTATTTCTTTAGAGAAATAAACAGTTCTTGTGCAAAACATCTTTTTGATGGTGTTTTTTTTTTAGGGTTCACCCTTTTCAACCGTAGTTGAAGAGGAAGTACCATAAAGATAAGTTTGCAATTGATCATATGTTGAATTGACGAATCTTTGCCATTAGCCATGGCATGACCATGAAAAGAAAGACGCCCCTGCTAGAGTAATCATTCTTCCATGCGGTGATCCACCCCGACGCCCTCAAGAATTCACAAGTCGAAAATCGAAGAGAATTTTCATTACCTTTAATGAATTTGATGTCAAATCAAAAACAGAGAGCTGTGATTACATGATGCAAAAATTTGTTTTGAAACTAAATTTTTGACATCTTGTTCAATGATGTATTTGACTGAATAAACGAAGAGAAAAATCCGATTAAGTAAATCATCTTGGAATTTTGAGATGCACTTAATCACGTAAAGCATTTCTTTTGATAATGGAATACTTTTCTTGAGGGATTCCATTTACCTAAATACAAACTAATTCTTCTTTAGAATTCTTTTCCGCTTTAGATACCTCCATAGCCCTTATCGAGGCATCTTTTCAACAATTTTGAAACTAGTAGGTCCGCAAGATTAAGACAGGAAGGTTTTGAACCCTTTCTTTAATTTTCATAACGCCATGGTTTGAGTATCGCACCATGGTGGATTCTTTTAATCATCAAAGAGTCGATCTTTGGCAAGATTTTGATAAAATCAACTACATAATTGAGCTCCTAAGAACTAAGAATGGTTTTATCTGATATAAGAAATGATATAAATTCAATACTTATATTAATTGGTATAATAGAAGCATTGATATATTATAAATCTTATTTCGCTTTGAAATAATTTGATTTTTTGGCTCAAATAACTAATCCATTTTTAAAATTAACCATTTAAATGTTTATGGTTGAAGTGTCATCAATATTTTGAGAACAAAAATCATATAATTATATTTAAAATAATCTTTAAATATATTATTCATGATATCAAAAATGCATTTTTAAACCAAAGATTACGCTCCATTACAATGCACCAAATGCGCTTTAAAGGATCCATTCTTTATTCGATCTCCAATATCCTATTTTAAAAAAAATATTTAAAAAATTTATTAGAATTGATATCTAATCCATTTTAAAACTTTGTTTAGCACTTGTAATTAATTACAAGTGTCTCCCTCTTCTTTTCTCAAATTCATAACATATGAATGCATACCCAAGGGAGTAGGATTGTCAATTATTCCTTTCTTTAATAAATCACAATCTCTTCTTGCATAAAGCAAGGTAGTGCTCATTCATCCGACAAAGGATGAGCTTTGTGGGAATGTCTGCTCATTGAAATTATCAATGTATGGAGATCCACTACATGAGTCTTTCTTTCCTAGCAATTGGGTTGTCACCACAAACTTCCTTTGAAATTTTGGTGGCAATTTTGAATTTTGCTTTTAATTTTGGGGAAGAAATTTGTTGTTTAATAGTTAAACTAGCAATTTCTTCTTGTAAATAATTTATATGCATAGACTTATTATTAAGCCTATTCATTTCATTTATGATAATTTCTTTAGATTGGTGATAAAATGGAATGTGATTTCTTTATCCCAAAGAAAACATCAATTCCAAAGATCATCAATTCTAGTGATAGGCATTATTTTAAGAAGAAAAGGAGTTCCCAAAATAATGTGTTGTGTCAAATTTTGACTAAAATAAAAGCATTTGAATACAAATATCATCTTGATATACCACGATGATAATTTATACTTAATTTATAAAGATTCACCGTACGCCTTTAACCGGCTTGTTTTTTTTTTTCAAAATATTTAGAAGAATTATTCCTTCTTGTATACAATTTAAATATGCTCCTCTATCAACTAGAGCAAAAATTTGGTAAAATAAATTCTTTATTTATAATTAATTTAATGGAAATATACCATTTTGTATATTGCAGATATTTTGTAAGAAACCCGGTTCTGATTAGAATGCTTCTATATTTTCAAATGAATTGCCTTTTCATTAATTTCAAGATCCATTAAACCAATTCATTTGCTCTGCTTTAATTTAACATTATTTTAGCCATTAGTTAAAGAAGAATTAGAAGATGATGAACTTGCCTCTGATTTTTTTTAAATACTCCATAAGGAGTATATAGAGGCTTGTAATTAAATTTTTTAATTTATCTTTCTTATCATTAAGAAGATCGATAATTTTATCACGAGTTGAATAATCTTCAACTTGTGCTAAAAGTTTAATTAATTGGTCCTTTTCGTAAGTGAGCATACATCCATATTTATTATATTTTAATAATCTATCTCAAGGATTTAATGCAAGATTTATCGATTTATCGAATGATGAGGATGAAGATGAAATATGATCTTCTTCTTCTTCTGATTCTTTTCCAGAATCAGAGGATGTAAGAAAAATTTTCATCAGGGTTTGTTTTAACCCTTTATCAATTTGAAGTTCATTTAACTTCTTCTTGATAGTGCATTTGTTAGCATAATGACCTGTACGGCCATATTTGTAAGATTTTATTTCTCTTGTCTCTTTGGTTTAAACCGAGGGACGAGTTTTATTTGTGCGAATTTGTCACATTTTTTATGACGTGATTTTTCACGCTTAGGAAAATAGTATTGTCTTTTCCCTTGTGTTTTAAAGATAAAGGATGTACCGAGGGTCACAGAATTGACATTGCTGCTCAGATCTCTCATTTGATCTTTAAGATCGAGATTGCCAAATTTTAATACATGCAATAAGGTTTCCATATGTTAGGTTTCAGATGGTTCCATCAGAAGAAACCTTAACCTTTTTGCAAATAGAAAGTCCTTCAATGAATTTTGCTTTGAAGGCTATTGGCATCATAAAGTGTCATGACACGCAAGAAATATATCCTTGTACCATCAAAATATAAGATGGACATCTTAATTTTGGAGTAAGGAGTTTTTTCTCCTGATCTCCAATGGATCCAAAAATGATCTATAATTATTTGGAGAAGATTATAGACAATTTTCATTAGGTTTTGTGTTTTCTTATCCTTAAGACTTAAGTCAATTTCGCGGAGGTCTTCCTTTGAGGAACAAGAAGAAAATTATCCCACCATCCTTTGAGTTCCAGAATCAAATGATGATCGAAACAATATGAGGTTTTGCTATGAATAATTTTGATGTTCAAAAAGTCCATCAATATTCCATTCATATAAAGAATCTAGATTATAAGAATTTCCTATGAAATCAAATAATAAATTAGGAGGAGTGGGTTTTTTATAATAATATTTTCCCAAATTTTTCTTTGGATAAGAAAGTTTTTGGATATCAAAAGGAGGATGAGGATCTTGTAATTCTTGAAAAGGTTTTGAAATTTTTCAATATTACTTGGTTGATCAGTATTAGTTTTGGTTGAGAATCTTCATTGATTGAGATATCTTTAAGAGCTCTACATACTTTTCACTTAAATTTAGAATCAAATTAATGTCTTCAAAGAGAGTCCTAACTTAAGATCTAGTTTAGGAGGTGGTTGGATAAAAGGTTTCACAAATGGGTTTATACTAGTAGAAGCTTTCTCTGAAGCTTTGCTAGTTTCAGGGCTAGAAACCATTTGTTTAAGCATCTGATCAATTTTAGACTCTTGGATAAAAAGATGATCAGTGATTATTTGAAGTATACTATTACTATAATTAAGTTGCTTAATTACCTTAATAAATTCCTTTAGAATTTGTGGATCAGAACTTATTTTTTTGAAGGCCGCTAATTCTAAAGTTTATCATCCATCATTTTTACAACTGATGGAGGATAAGATGCTTCAATTATTTTTCCTTGCTCTGTTTGCCATTTTTTGGTAGTTAAAATAACAACTTGAGCAGATTGAGCATAGTAACTGCAAAACCATGCTACCAAAAGAATAGTTGCTTTGGCTATACAATTTCTTTCTCTCATTTTCTCGAAATATAAATCATTTATTTCGAGATGTTGGTCTTGAGAAGTAAAACTTCTATACCAAGTATAAAAATTATCATACTTTGGTTGGAAGTATTCCTTTAGAACAACCTCTCTAGTCTTAGAACCTATTGTGTAGCTCATTAAGACTAAAGTTCATTTTTAGGATGGAGTGAGATTGATTTTCTCTCCGGATGATATATATAATTTTATTTAGGCGAAGGGTGGGAGAGGTGTGAACCATCGATCTAGACTTCTCTGAGGTTTCAGAAGGGATAGAAACCCTAGGAAGTGTAATGGATCGATGAGGGTTGAATCGAACTTCAACATCGCCATCAGCTGTAGTTCTAAATTGATAAATGATAGTTTTATCAATTTTGGTGAGAGACCATTTATTTAGGTCTTCTTCTTTCAAGGGGAACTCTGCCATTTCAGAGTTCTTGATTAAATTATTATTTCTACTAATCGTTAGATTAGAAGTTACTTCAGAAGAAGTAGAAGCCATATTACCAAAAATGGGGAAAAATGGAGAGCCATGATGGGGTAAATCCCTATTGCATGAGGCTTGAAAGGGTTGTAAGTCCTATTTTATTGGTTTCGGAAGATAATTCTAATGGAGGTTTATACTTAGTTTATTTTATCCTTATGTGGTGATTTGTTTCAAATTCTCCATCATCTTCTCTCTCTCTTTTTTTTTGGTATGACTTTTTCTTTGAGTAACTTCTAATGATTAAGAGAAATAATAATTTAATGAATGAAATCGAAGACTAAATAGATGGTCTCTCAAAATTGATACATTTATCAATTTTCAATGATGTTGAAGTTGATTAAAAGCGATCATTACACTTCTAGGTTTCTCTCTTCAAACCTCATCGATCTATGGTTCACACACCCTACTAAATAAAAATCTATATATCATCTATGAGAGAAATATAATCTCATCCATCGATGAACTTTTAGTCTATATAAGTTCAGACTAGAGAGGTTAAAGGTACTTCCAACAAATAGATTACATACTTGGTATAAGTTTTTACTACTCAAGACACGTCTCAAAATAAATGATTTATATTTCAAGAAAATGAGAGAAAGAAAAGAGTCAACAAAGCAATTATTCTTTTTCGTAGCATGGTTTTATTCTGCTCAATCAAATTATTTTAAAAAAAAAAATGGCAAAGAAAAATGAGCATCTTATCTATCTTTAAAAATGGTGGATGATAAACCTTTATGCCCTTAAAAAATAAGTTTATCACAAATTAAAAGAATTTATTCGTAATTAAACAACTTAATAAATTCCTTTAGAATTTGTGGATCATTTCTGAAGGCCACTCTAAAGGTTTATCATCCACCATTTTTACAATGATGGAGGATAAGATGCTTCAATTATTTTCCTTGCTGTTTTTTTGACTGAACTTGAGCATAGTAAGCAAAACCATGCTACAAAAGGAATAGTTGCTTTGACTATTTTCTCTCTTTCTCATTTTCTCTATTTTGAGACGTTATTGAGAAGTTTCTTACCAAAATTATCATACTTTGGTTGGAAGTATTTCAAACCTCTCTAGTCTTAGAACTTATTATCATTAAGACTAAAGTTCATTTCAGATGGAGTGGGAGATTGATTTTCTCTCACTGGATGATAGATATGATTTTTATTTAGGTGAAGGGCCTCAACTGATGGTTCAGGACTGTGTGAACCATCCGATCTAGACTTCTCTAAGGTTTCAGAAGGGATAGAAACCCTAGGAAGTGTAATGGATCAACGAGGGTTGAATCGAACTTCAACATCGCCATCAGCTGTAGTTCCAAATTGATAAATGATACTTTTATCAATTTTTGGGAGAGACAATCTATTTAGGTCTTCTTCTTTCAAGGGGAACTCTACCATTTTAGAGTTCTTGATTAAATTATTATTTCTCCTAATCGTTAGATTGGAAGTTACTTTAAAAGAAGTAGAAGCCATATTACCAAAAATGGGGAAAAAGGGAGAGAGGAAGATGATGCAGGGAGAATTTGAAATAATTCACCCCATAAGGATAAAACAAATTAAGTATAAACCTCCATTAGAGAATTATCTTCCCAGACAGTCAACAAAAATAGGACTTACAACCCTTTCAAGCCTCACGCAACTGGGATTTATGACCATTTGCGATGAAGATAGGAATATAAACCTCACTAGAGAATTATCCAAGACAGTCAACAATAAATAGGACTTATCACCCTATCAAGCATCACGCAACAGGGATGGCCATTTGTGATGAAGATGAGATAAAGCCATGGGAGGAATGAACAAAGTACTGGTTTATCCAAAACATGGTGAAATACAACAAAAAATCTCTAACATCCTTCACCTCCCCAAGGAGGGATTTACCCCATTTGCTACTGTTGTTCAATCTAAACATCAACCAAAACCTCATATTATCGCTCGAGCCATCATTTCAGGATTCTCTGGAACTCTGAAAGGATGGTGGGATAATTTTCTCACGTTCTCAAGGGAAGACCTCCTTAGCAAAAGCGACTTAATTTTGATCTTCCAAAAGAATAGCAAAACCTAATGAAAATTCGGTCTATAATATTTCCCAAATAATTATTCATTTTGCTGGATCCATTAGAGATCAAGGAGAAAAAACTCGCTCCTTACTCCAAAAATTAAGATGTCCATCCTTAACCCATTTTCGATGGTACAAGGATATATTTCTAGCACGCATCATGACACTTTATGATGCCAATAGCCTTCATTGGAAGCAAAAATTCATTGAAGGCCTTCCCAATCTATTTGCTGAAAAGGTTAAGATTTCTCTTCGCCTCTATGATGGAACCATCCCATATGATACCCTAATATATGAAAACCTTATTTCTGCATGGATTAAAATAGGTTTAGCAATCTGCTCAGATTTTAAATTAAAAGATCAAATGAAAAGGGAACGTCTACTTTAGCATAAACAGCTTGGCAAATTTTGTGAGCAATTCAACTGTGATCCTCAGGTACATCCTTTATTTTCCAAAAATAGGGAAAAACATGAAAGACTATTTTTCCTAAACGTGAAAAATCACGTCATAAAAAATGTGATAAATTCACACACAAACACAAGCACTCTCGTCCCTCTGGTTCTAAAACTAAAGAGACAAGAGAAATAAAATGTTATAAATGTGGCCGTACAGGTCATTACGCAAATAAATGCACTATCAAGAAGAAGTTAAATGAACTTTAGATTGATGAAGGGTTAAAATAAACCCTGATGAAAATTCTACTTACATCCTCTGATTCTGAAAGAGAATCAGAAGATGAAGAAGAACATATTTCATCTTCATCCTCATTATTCGATAATCTCTAAATCTAATCAAGTCTATCAATAGATAGATTATTATAAAAATATAATAAATATGACAACAGTCATACTAGCAAAAGAACTAATTAATTTAATCAAGTTGAAGATGATTCATTGATAAAATTATCGATCTTCTTAATGATAAAAAGAATGATAAATTAGAAAATTTTAATTACAAGCCTTCTATATACTCCTTATCAGAAGTATTTAAGAAAAAATCTGAGGTAAGTTCATCAACTTCTAATTCAGCTTCTTTAGCAGAGCTAAAAACTGAATTAAAGAAACCAAAATTAGAAGTTCAGCAAATTAAAGCTAAGCAAGAGCAAATGAATGGTCTTCTAATGGATCTTGAAAGTAATTAGAAGATGCCCAATTCATTTAAAAATATAGAAGCCGATTCTAATCAAGAACCAAGTTTCTTACAAAATATGCAAAAGGCAATATACTTAAAATGGTATATTTCCAATCAAAGAAGTCTTCAATGATCGATGGAAGTCCCCAAAAATGGGCTATTAATCTCGTAAAAATGATTCAAGGACAAAATCTTGCTCATTTCTTCATTGACCGCGGAAATCCCATGGATTTGAGCCGGAACATTATACTTGGAAAGGACCCCTTCAATCAGTTGGTCCTTCAAAGACAATTTTTACTAAAATGATGGAATTCAATCAACATTGAGGATAAGCTCAAGCAAATTAAAGCCATTATTAAAGCTTATTCTGAATTAACGATCCCTCAAAAAATTATAGATTTTGAGCTATCAGTAGATGAGGTCCTACAAAGCATCAAAAGACATTATCCTCATGAGATCAAGATTCAACATAAGGAACGACTCAAAAAAATCTATGAAAATCAACTCGCCAAGGTGTTTAATCACCCTATCTATATCTCACAAGTGGCAAGGGACATCGATGTGGAATCCACTGAAGAAACTTAAATTCATAAAGCAGACCCACCAGAAGAAATAATTGCTACTTTCCAAAAGTAGTCGCTTATCTTCACCAGCAAGGAACCTACTTTACATAAAGTGGATCCCACCAAAAGAAATAATTGCTACTTTCTAAAAGTAGCAATCTTATAATATTATGTACCTTTGCTTAGCCTCAAAGCAAAGTATCTTTTTATTTAATAATAATATCTTTGATTAACAACAAAGTTTCTATTTAATAATTATATCATTGCTTAACTTCTAAGCAATATTTTCTTTTGTTTAATAATTGTACCTTTGCTTCTAAGAAAAGTCTCTCCTGTGCCTCCACCTCTATATAAGGAGGCTCTGTCTGTGTATTATGTGTGCTCAGTGCTCAGTTTTCCCTTCTCCTCTTCTCTTTTATTCTCCTTTTGTACTCTCCTTAGTTCTTCCTGCTTCCTACCTACTACCATCGTAAGTTATTTTTAAGTTTTAATAAATATGTGTTTTATATATCCTTTAAGTCTGGTATCACAGCTATGTGCAAGCTATGATGAAGGCCTTCTTCCTTCTCAATGACAAATGAAGGCATTCATGGATGTTCATAATGAACAAAGAAGGAATAATTCCATCTAAATATTTTGAAAAAACTAGCCAGGAGTTAAAGGCAGCCGATGGTGAGTCTTTACAAATTAAGTATAAATTATCATCTCTGGCCGTGTGTCAAGATGATATTTTCATACTTGGTATAGAAGTTTTACTTCTCAAGACCAACATCTCAAAATAAATGATTAATATTTTGAGAAGAAAGAAAATAGTCAAGCCAAAGCAACTATTCCTTTGGTAGCATGGTTTTGCCATTATGCTCAATCAAGTTGCTATTTTAACTACCAAAAAATGGCAAAAGAGCAAGAAAAATAATTGAAGCATCTTATCCTCCATCGCTTGTAAAATGGTGGATGATAAACCTTAGAATTAGCGCCTTCAAAAAAAAAATAAGTTCGATCCACAAATTCTAAAGAATTTATTACCGTAATTAAACAACTTAATTATAGTAATAATATACTTCAAATAATCATCGATCATCTTTTAGCCGAGTCTAAAATCGATCGATGCTTAAACAAAAGGTTTCTAGCTCAAACTAAAGCTAAAAAAGCTTCTACTAGTATAAACCCATTTGTGAAACCTTTATCCAACCACCTCCTAAATCTCTTAAGTTAGGACCCTCTCAAGACATTCAATTTGATTCTAAATTTAAGTGAAAAGTATGTAGAGCTCTTGAAGATATCAATCGATGAAGATTCAAATGAATCCTCAACCAAAATTGACATATCAATCATAATAATATTGAAAAGTTCAAAACCTTTTCAAGAATTACAAGATCCTCATCCTCCTTTGATATCCAAAACTTTCTTATAAAGAAAATTTGGAAAAACATTATTATAAAACCCACCTCCTCGATATTTATTATTTGAGGAAGATACTCATTTAGAGAAATTCGATGGAGATTCTTTATATGAATGGAATATTGATGGACTTTCAACATCAAATCATTCATACCATCAATGCTTATGTTTGCTCTACTATGCTCAATCTAGACATCAAGCAAAACCACATATTGGAGCCATCATTTCGTGATTCTTTGGAACTCAAAGGATGGGGATAATTTTCTCATTCCTCAAAGGGAAGACCTCCTTAGCAAATTGACTTAAGTACTAAGGATCTTCCAAAAGAACAACAAAAAACCTAATAAAAATTCATAATCTTCTTCTCAATTATAGATTTTTGCCGGATCCATTGGAGATCAAGGAGAAAAACTCGCTTACTCCAAAATTAAGATGTCCATCCTTAACCCATTTTGATGGTACAAGGATATATTTCATGACATGATGCCAATAGCATGAAGCAAATTTTATGTTAAGCCATCCGATGGAACCATCCCATATGGAAACCTTATTTCATGTGCATGTATTAAATTTTAATGCTCGATCTTAAATTAAAAGATCAAATGAAAAGAGAACGCCTACTTGCACAAACAACTTGGCAAATTCTGTGAGCAATTCAACTGTGATCCTCAGGTACATCCTTTATCTTTAAACACAAGGGAAAAACATGAAAACTATTTTTCCTAAACGTGAAAAAATCACGTCATAAAAAAAAATTCACGCTGACAACATGCACTCGTCCCTCTGGTTTTAAAACCAAAGAGACAAGAGAAATAAAATATTACAAATGTGGCTATACAGTTCATTACGTGAATAGTTGCATAGTCAAGAAGAAGTTAAATGAACTTCTGATTGATGAAGGGTTAAAATAAACTCTGATGAAAATTCTGCTTACATCCTCTGATTCTAAAAGAGAATTAGAAGAAGAAGAAGAACATATTTCATATTCACCCTGAAATCTCATATAAATCTAACTGCAAATCTTCAAGATAGATTATTATAAAAATATAATAAATATGACAGTCAGTATGCCACCCACAGCAAAAGGACCAATTAATCTTTAGCACAAGTTGAAGATGATTCAACTCGTGATAAAATTATCGATCTTCTTAATGATAAAAAGAAAGATAAATTAGAAAATTTCAATTACAAGCCTCCTATATACTCCTTATCAAAAGTATTTAAGAAAAAATCTGAGGCAAGTTCTTCATCTTCTAATTCAGCTTCTTTATCTGAACTAAAGACTAAATTAAAGAAATTAAAAGAAGTTCAAAGAAATTAAAGCGAGAAGAGCAAATGAATGCCTAATGGATCTTGAAATTAATCAGAAGATGCCCAATTCATTTGAAAATATAGAAGCGATTCTAATCAAGAACTAGGTTTCTTACAAAATATGCAAAAGGCAATATACCAGAAATGGTATATTTCCATTAAATTAATTATAAATAAAGAATTTATTTTACCAAATTTAACTAGTTGATAGGCAGATTTAAATTGTATACAAGAAGGAATAATTCCTTCTAAATATTTTGAAAAAAAGAGAAAGCTGAATCTTTACAAATTAAGTATAAATTATCATCGGTCATGTGTCAAGATGATATTTGTATTCAAATGCCTTTTATTTTAGTCAAAAATTTGACACAACACATTATTTTGGGAACTCCTTTTCTTCTTAAAATAATGCTATCTAGAATTGATGATACTAGAATTGTTTTCTTTGGGATAAAGAAATCACATTCCATTTTATCACCAATCCTAAAGAAATTATCATAAATGAAATGAATAGGCTTAATAATAAGTCTATGCATATAAATTATTTACAAGAAGAAATTGCTAGTTTAACTATTAAACAACAAATTTCTTCCCCAAAATTAAAAGCAAAAATTCAAAATTACCACCAAGAATTCCAAAAGGAAGTCTGTGGTGACAACCCAATTGCTTTCTGGGAAAGAAAGACTCATGTAGTGGATCTCCATACATTGATAATTTCAATGAACGAGACATTCCCACTAAGGCTCATCCTTGTCGATGAATAGCACTACCTTGCGCAAAGAAGAGATTAATGATTTATTAAAGAAAGGAATAATTCAATCCTACTTTGGAGTGTATCGCATTCTATGTTATGAATTGTAAAAAGGAAAGAGACCGCGACTTGTAATTAATTACAAGTCGCTAAACAAAGTTTTAAAATGGATTATATCCAATAATAAAAGGGATTTATTAAATAGATTGCATAATGCAAAAATATTTTCTAAATTTGATTTAAAATCAAGATATTGGCAGATCCAGATAAAAGAATCGATCGCTATAAGATTTACAAGTTTGGACATTACTAATGGAACGTAATGCCCTTTGGTTTAAAAAATGCACCTCAATTTCAAGATATCATGAATAATATATTTAAAGATTATTTTAAATATATTTTAGTCTATATTAATAATATTTTGTGTTCTCAAACAATATTGATGAACACTTCAACCATCTAAAATATTTAAATGGTTAATTTTAAAAAATGATTAGTTATTTCGCCAAAATCAAATTATTTCAAACAAATAAGATTTTATAATATATCAATGTTTTCTATTATACCAATTAATATAAGTATTGAATTTGCTAACAAATTTGATATCATTTTAGATAAAACCAATACGGTTCTTAGGAGCTCTCAATTATGTGGCTAATTTTGTCAAAATCTTGCTAAAGATGTAGCCCCACTCTTTGATAGATTAAAAAAGAATCCCCCACCATGGTCTGACATTCAAACCATGGCAGTATGCAAAATTAAAGAAAGGGTTCAAAACCTTCCTTAATCTTTGGACCCTACTAGTTTCAAAATTATTGAAATCCTGATAAAGGCTATGGAGGTATCCTAAAGCAACAAAAGAATTCTAAAGAAGAATTAGTTTGTTTTGTTTTTGGTAAATGGAATCCTGCTCAGGAAAAGTATTCCATTATCAAAAAGAAATGCTTTCTCGTGATTAAGTGCATCTCAAAATTCCAAGATGATTTACTTAATCAACATTTTCTCTTCATATCGATGCTCCTCAAATAAATATCATTGAACAAGATGTCAAAAATTTAGTTTTAAAATAAATTTTGCATCATGGAAATCACCTTTATTTCTACATCAAATTCATTAAAGGTAATGAAAATTCTCTTCCGATTTTCGGAATTCTTGGACGATCGTGTGGATCACCGCATGGAAGAATGACTCTAATAACCGAGGACTTCTTTCTTTTCATGGAGGTCATAGCCATGGCCGCTCTAATGGAAAAGATTCGATCAATTCAATAATTGGCATGATCAATTTGCAAACTTATCTTTATGGTACTTCCTCTTCAACTACGATTGAAAATGGTGAACCCTCTAACAAAGCTACAACACCATCCCTAAAAGATGTCATTGCACAAGAACTGTATTTCTAAAGAAATAAAACAAAATATTATTAAATTAATCTCCATTATTCAATAAATGTGGCCTTATTTGAAAGATATTTGGGAAACAATCCTTTTCCCATTTGAATCTAATCTCTCAAGAGAAAATTATGAAAAAATCTTAATACAATTAAAGTATATTGAGATTAATCATTGATCAAAATGAACCATACAATTTTTATAGGTAATGCATTATACAAAAGATCTTTCATCAAAGAATGGGGTCTAACTCATTCCAAGAAAAATGTATTCTTATCCTCCACTAATACAAAATTGGCATAAATTATTGGTGCTATGTGCAAGCTATGATGAAGGCCTTCTTCCTTCTCAATGACAAATGAAGGCATTCATGGATGTTCATAATGAACAAAGATATTATCAACAAAGAACTTCCAAACATGGTTCTTAGATGGTGGAACTATTTTGGAGCGTAATTAAATATTCTTCCATCTAATCAAAGAAGTCTTCAATTGGATGAAAGGCCCAAAATGAGGGCTATTAATCCCAAAAATGATTCAAGGACAAAAAATCTTGCTCATTTCTTCATGACGCCAAATCCCATGGATTTGGAGTGAATTATACTTGGAAAGGACCCTTCAATTTGGTCCTTCAAAGATAATTTTACTAAAATGGTGGAATTCAATCAACATTGAGGATAAGCTCAAGCAAATTAAGCCATTATTAAAGCTTATTCAATTAACGATCCTCAAAACTAGATTTTGAGCTATCAGACGAGAGGTACTAAAAGCATCAAAAGACGTTATCCTCATGAGACCAAGATTCAACATAAGAAATGTCTCAAAAAAATCTATGAAAATCAACTAGCCAAGGTGTTTAATCACCCTATCTATATTTACGATAGTGAGTCTTCTCATGGATCGACGGAATCCTAGAAAAAATTCATAAAGGACCCACCGAAGAAATAATTGCTTATTCAAAATGCTTATCTTCACAAAGGAACCTACTTTACATAAAGTGGGTCCCACTAAAGAAATAATTGGTACTTTCAGAAGTAGCCATCTTATAATATTCGTACCTTTGCTTAGCCTCTAAGCAAAGTATCTTTTATTTAATAATAGTAGCTTTGCTTAGAAAGTTTCTTTTAATAATTATACCATTGATAACTTTAAGCAACGCTTTCTCTTTGTTTAATAATTGTACCTTTTCTAAGTATTCTCCCCGTCTCCACTATATTTAGTCTCTGTAACTTCATTGTGAGCCCAAGAAGGCATTTATCATCTCTATCTAAAATATATTTAGACCTTTAAGTTAAAGGTTTGAATGCTATAATCATCCCTATATGAATATATTTAAAATCTTATATATATTTATATTCTTCAAACATTAGTAGATAAATAGTTTTATCCATTTAATCACAAGAGAATGGTTTGTTCTAAATGAAAGATTTTCCCTTAAAATCAAAAGTTCCAAATTAATAAATGATAGTTTTATAATCTTGGGGAGAGACCATCTATTTAGGTCTTCTTTATTCAAAGTCAAATTTGATTTAAAATCAGGATATTGGCAGATCGAGATATATCCTGGTTTAAGTCCTATCATATGTGGAAGTGTAAGTACTTTTAATCTAATTATTTTTCTTAATTTTCTAGAGAATTCAAATGGAAAAGGATTGATTCCCAAATATCATTCAAATAAAAGATTATTTATTGAATAATGGAGATTAATTTCAATAATATTCTATTTTATTTCTTTAAATAAAAGGTTTGCAACATCTTTATGTGTTGCTTTTTTGAGGTTCACTTTTAAAAAAGAAAGTACCATAAAGATATATCTTTAAATCATATCATCAGGCCTGACCTCCATGAAAGAAAAAGACTTGTTAGAGTGGTCATTCTTCCTGATCCATGATCGTCTGCAAATCAAATTCTGAAAAAAAAGAAGAGAATTTTTATTACCTTTAAAATTGGTCAAAATTGAATATAATTACATGATGCAAAATTTGTTTTGAAAAAATTTTGACATCTTGTTCAATGATGTATTGAGGAACAATCAATGAGAAAATAACGATTAAGTAAATCATCTTGAATTTTGAGATGCACTTAATCACAAAAGCATTTCTTTTTGATAATGAAATACTCTGGTAGATTCCATTTACCGTAAATAAAGTAAAACTAATTCTTCGAATTCTTTCACGCTTAAGATACCTATTAATCAAAAAATTACTTACATGATGATAGTAGACAAGAAGCAGGATCTACATTAAGGATAAGCTTAAGAAAATTAAAGCCATTATTAAAGCTTCGCAAAAAGAAAGGAAAAATAATTAAATATCTTATCCTCCATGGTTTTGCTATTCTTTTGAAGATCCTAATGTCAAAATGCCTTTTGACTAGATTTAGAGTATTTAAAATTGAAAATGAATTTGAAAATTATAATAGTTTTAATGAAGGAAATCATTTTATCATGGATGTTCATAATGAACAAAGATATTAATAACTTAACATGGTTCTTTATATTTTAGAAATATTAAGATAATCAAGAAGTCTTCAATGACAAGCTCCCCAAAATGAGAATATTAATCCCAAAAAAATTCAAGGACAAAAATCTTGCTCATTTTATTTGACCAAATCCATGGATTTGTATGAACGAATTGAAAGGACCCTTCAATCGCTTGGTCCTTCAAAGTCAATTTTATTAAAATGGTGGAATTAATCAACATTGAGATAAGTCAACAAAATTACCATTATTAAAGCTTATTCACAATATCTCTCAAAAAACTAAAGATTTTGGGATAGGTACTAAAAAGCATCAAAATATGTTATCCTCATGAGAGAAAATGAGCGAAAAAAATTTTACAAAATCAATCACAAGGTGTTTAATTACCTATCTATATATTCCAATGGTGAGTCTTCGATAAATAATGGAACCAGAGAAACTTAAATATAAAGCATTAAAAAAATTACTAAAAAAGTATTCACATGAATGATATATTTAAAGATTATTTTAAATATATTTTAGACTATATTGATGATGTTCTAGTGTTCTCAAACAATATTGATGAACACTTCAACCATCTAAAATATTTAAATGGTTAATTTTAAAAATGGATTAATATTTGAAAAAATCAAATTATTTCAAACTAAAATAAGATTTTTAAGCCATAATATATCCAATGCTTCTATTATACCAATTAATAGAAGTATTGAATTAAACAAATTTTCGATATCATTTTAGATAAAACCCATTTATAATTCTTAGAGCTCTCAATTATGTAGATTTCTATCAAAAATCTTGCCAAAGATGTACCCCACTCTTGAAGATTAATATCCCACCATGGTCTGATAATACCATGGCGAAAAATTAAAGAAAGGGTTCAAAACCTTCATTTAATCTGGACCCTACTAGTTTCAAAATTATTGAAACAGATGCTATACTATGGAGGTATCTAAAGCAATGAAAGAATTCTAAAGAAGAATACTATTATAAATAAAGTATTCCATTATCAAAAAATAAATGCTTTCTCGTGATTAATTGCATCTTAAAAATTCCAAGATGATTTACTTAATCATTTTCTCCTTCAGATGATTGTTCCTCACCAAATACATCAAGATGTCAAAATTTAGTTTCAAAATAAATTTTAAATCATAACGCAGCTTCTCTTTGACATCAAAATTCATTAAAGGTAATGAAAATTCTTCTGATTTTAAATTTGCAGATGATTGGGTGGATCACCCCATGGAAGAATGACTACTCCCAAACATCTTTCTTTTCATGGAGGTCGCGCCATGGCATAATGGCAAAGATCCGATCAATTCAACAATTGGCATGATCAATTTGCAAACTTATCTTTATGGTACTTCCTCTTCAACTACGGTTGAAAAGGTGAAACATCTAAAAAAAGTAACACCATCCCTAAAAGATGTCATTGCACAAGAACCTAAAAAAGCAACACCATCCCTAAAAGATGTCGTTGCACAAGAAACTATTTATTTCTCTAAAGAAATAAAATAGAATATTATTGAAATTAATCCCTCTGATTATTCAATAAATAATTGGTCTTATTTGAAAGATATTTGGGAAACAATCATTTCCCATTTGAATCTAATCTCTCAAGAGAATTATGAAAAATCTTAATACAATTAAAGTGTATTGAGATTAACCATGTTCGAAGATATACCATATTTTGTATAGCAAATGCTTATACAAAAAAATCTTTCATCAAATGTGAATCCACTCATTCCAAGAGAAATGTATTTTTATCCTCCACTAATTTACAAAGACAAAAAATTATTGGTGTTATGTTACTATGATGAAATTCTTCCTTCAAACAAAAAGGCATTCATGGATTCATCATGAACAAAGATACAAAGAAATGCTAGCATGGTTCTTGATGGTGGAACTATTTCAGAATTAAATATTCTTTTATCCAATCAAAGAAGTGTTTAATGAATGGATGGCTGCCTCAAAATGAAGGCTATTAATCCTAAAAGAATGATCAGGAAAAATCTTGCTCATTTCTTCAAAAATGGATCTAGAGAACGATTCTGAAGGATCCATTTAAGGTAAAGATAATTTTACTAAAATGGTGGAATTAATTGAGGATAAGCAAAGCAAGTGCCATTATTAAAGCTTATTTTAAGTAATCCCTCAAAATTTGATTTTGAGCTATCAGATGAGCTTCAGATCAAAAGACGTATCCTCGAGAGAGAACATAAAGAACATCTCACAAATTAAAAAAATCAACTCAAGGTGTTTAATCACACTATCTATAGCAATAATATGAAGTCTTCACATGACATGAGGGAATCCTGAGAAACTTAAATTCAAAGCGTAACAAAAGAAATAATTACATTCCAAAGTAGCCACATCATCTCCACGGAATCTTTTTACACTCATTTTCCCACCAAATATGAAAATAATTGCTACTTAAAGTAGCATCTTCAGAAGTAACTTTACCCATACATCATAAAGATGTCAAAAATTTAGTTTCAAAACAAATTTTGCATCATGGCAATGTAGCTCTCTGTGATATCAATTCATTAAAGGTAATGAAAATTCTTCTATTTGACGTGAATTCGCAAGGAAGATCGTGGTGGATCACCCATAAGACCACTCTAAGAAAGTCCTTCTGGAGTCGTTGGCCACCTAATGTAAAAGATCAACAATTCAATAATTGGCTGATTGATTTAAAACCTATCTTTGTTACTTCCTCTTCAACTATGGTTGAAAAGGGTGAACCTCTAAAGTGCAACACCATCCAAAAGATGGTTGCACAAGAATTTATTTCTCTAGAAAATAAAATAGAATAACATTGAAAATCCCTCGATTATTCAATAAATAACCGCCTTATTTGAAAGATATTTGGGAAACAATCATTTGAATTCTCTCAAGAGAAAATTATAAAAAAATCTTAATACAATTAAAGTGTATTGAGATTAATCATGTTTGTGATCACACGAATACAATTTTGTATAACAAATGCTATACAAAAATCTTTCATCAAACAAAATGGGGTCTAACTCCATTCCAAGAGAAAATGTATTCTTATCCTCCACTAATTTACAAAAGTTGGCATAAATTATTGCTCATTTTAATGCCAAATCCCATGGATTTGAGATAATGTAGGAAAGGACCTTCACCGGTCCTTCAAAGACAATTTACTAAAATGGTGGAATTCAATCAACATTGAGGATAAGCTCAAAATTAAAGCCATTATTAGCTTATAATTAACGATCCCTCAAAAACTAGATTTTGAGATATCTAGATGAGGTACTACAAAGCATCAAAAGATATTATCCTCATGAGACTGATTCAAATATAAGAACGTCTCAAAAAATCTACAAAATTAATCCGCCATGTTTAATCACTATCTATATCTACGAGAAGAAGTTCTCTGAACGGACGCGGAATAAGAAATTAAATTCATAAAGACCAAGAAATCTACTTTCCAAAAGTAGCCGCTTTTCACCCAAGGAACCTACTTTTATATGGGTCCCACCAAATGAAGCTACTTTCCAAAAGTAGTCATCTTATATTTTGTACCTTGTAGCCTTTAAGTATCTTTATTTAATAAGTAACTATAACAAAGTTTCATTTAATAATTATACCGCTGCTTAAGCAACAATGTTTCTTTGACAATTGTACCTTATTTCTCTTTCTAGCTCCACCTCTATAAAGGAGGCTCTATCAAATGTGCAATTTTCCTCTCTCTATTTTAGAAAATTCTTGTAGAAGTGTTTTATATATCTGTAATCTGTCAATGATGGGGTAAACCCCAAGGGAAGGATGTTAGAGATTTTATTACATACCATGCGGATAAACCAAGATTTGTTCATTCCTCCCATGCTATATCCCATCTTGTCAAATGGCCATCTGCTATGTTTGATGATAAGTCCTGTATTGTTGGTAATTCTCTAGAGGTTTATATTCTTTCAAAATGGTAAATCTGGGAGGCTTAAAGAGAGCAAGTCCTATTTGTGAAAGATAATTTAATGGAGGTTTATACTTAGTTTGTTTTATCCCATGTGGTGATTTATTTCAAATTCTCCTGCATCATCTTCCTCTCCCTTTTCCCCATTTTAATATGTACTTTTAGTAACTTCTAATCTAACGATTAGAGAAATAATTTAATCAAGAACTCAAATGGCAGTTCTAAAGAAGAAAATAAATGGTCTCTCCCCAAAAATAAAACTATCATTTATCAATTTGGAACTGATATGTTGAAGTTGATTCAACCCTCGTATCCACACTTCCTAAGGTTTTATCCCTTCAAACCTCGAGAAGTCAACATCGATGGATTTCACACACTCTCAAAACCAAGGTCGCAAAATAAAATCATATCTATCATCCAGGAGAGAAAATCAATCTTACTCCATCTAAAATGAACTTTAGTCTTAATGAGCTACAATAGGTTCTAAGACTAGAGAGGTAAGAGAATACTTCCAACCAAAGTATGATAATTTTGTACTATAGTTTTACTTCTCAAAGTAAATAAATGATTTATATTTTGAGAAAATGAGAGAAAGAAATAGCCAAGGCAACTATTCCTTTTCATGGTTTTAAGCTTATGCTCAATTGTTGTTTTTAACTACCAAAAAATGGCAAGGCAAATAATTGAAGCATCTTATCCTCCATCAATTGTAAAAATGGTGGATGATAAACCTTTAGAATTAGCGGCCTTCAAAAAAATAAGTTCCGATCTGCAAAATTTAAAGGAATTTACTACTGTAATTAAACAACTTAATTATAGTAATAGTATACTTCAAATAATCACTGATCATCTTTTTAGCCTAGAGTCTAAAATCAATCTGATGCTTAAACAAAAGGGTTCTAGCCCTAAAACTAGCAATGCTTTAGAGAAAGTTCTACTAGTATAAACTCATTTGTGAAACCTTTTATCCAACCACCTCAAATGTTTTAAGTTAGGACCCTCTTCAAGACATTCATAATTTGATCCTAAATTTAAGTGAAAAGTATGTAGAGCTCTTGAAGATATCAATCAATGAAGATTCAAATGAATCTCAACCAAACTAATCATCGATCAACCTAATATTGAAAAAGTTCAAAACCTTTTCAAGAATTACATCATCCTCCTTTGATATCCAAAACTTTCTTATCCAAAGAAAAATTTGAAAAAACATTATTATAAAATACCCACTCCTCTTGATTTATTAGTTGAGGAAGATACTCATTTCATAGGAAATTCCTATGATGGAGATTCTTTGTATTAATGGAATATTAATGGACTTTCTAAACATCAAATCATTCATACCCTTCATCGAATGCTTATGTTTGCTACAGTTGTTCAATCTAGACATCAAGCAAAACCTCAGATCATTTTAGTGATTGGAACTCAAAGGATGGTGGGATAATTTTCACTGTTCCTCAAAAGAAGACTCCTTAGTTGACTTAAGTACTAAGGAACTTCCAAAAAACAAAAATTGAAATTTTGGTCTATAATCTCTTCAAATAATTATAGATCATTTTTTTGGATACATTGGAGATCAAGGAGAAAACTCTTTACTCAAAAAATTAAAATGTCCATCCTTAACCCATTTTGATGGTATAAGGATATATTTCGCACAACACTTTATGATGCCAATAGCCTTCAGGAAGCAAAAATTCATTGAAGGTCTTCCCAATCTATTTATTTGAAAAGGTTAAGGTTTCTTTTGCCTCTATGGAACCATCCCATATGAAACCTATGGAAACCTTATTTCATGTATTAAAACCGGATTAGTGATTTGATCTTAAATTAAAAGATCAAATGAAAAGAGAACGCCTACTTGACGAAGACAAATTTTGAATTTTGAAACAATCTGATCCTCGTGTACATCCTTTATTTCAAAAAATAGGGAAAACAAAAGACTATTTTTCCTAAGCGTGAAAAATCACATCATAAAAAAAATGATATAAACACAAAGCACTCTCATCCCTCCGGTTCTAAAACCAAAGAGACAAGAGAAATAAAATGTTACAAATGTGGTAGTGCATTACATAAATAAAGAGTGAAGAAGTTAAATGAACTTCAGATTAATGAAGGGTTAAAACAAACCCTGATAAAAATTCTACTTACATCCTCTGATTCTGAAATAGAATCAGAAGATGAAGAAGAACATATTTCATCTTCATCCTCATCAGATTTTGATAAATCTGATAAATCTAACTATTGCAAGTCCTATCAACAGATAGATTATTATAAAATTATAATAAATATGATTAGCGTTTTTACATGAGTTGAAGATGATTCAACTCATAAAATTATCAATCTTCTTAATGATAAGAAGAAAGATAAATTAGAAAAATTTAATTACAAGCCTCTATACTTTATCAAATATTTAAGAAAAATGAGGCAAGTTTATCATCTTCTTATTCAGCTTCTTTAGCAGAGCTAAAAGCTGAATTAAAGAAACTAAAATTAGAAGTTTAGCAAATTATAGTTGTGCAAGAGCAAATGAATGGTCGTCTAATGGATCTTGAAATTAATCAGAAGACACCCAATTCATTTGAAAATATAAGTCGATTCTAATCAAGAACCAAGTTTCTTACAAAATATGCAAAAAGGCAATATACCGAAATGGTATATTTCCATTAAATTAATTATAATAAAAAAATTTATTTTACCAAATTTAACTTCTAGTTGATAAGAGGATTTAAATTGTATACAAGAAGGAATAATTCTTTCTACATATTTTGAAAAAATAAGCCAGCGGTAAAAGGCAGCCGACGATGAATCTTTACAAATTAAGTATAAATTATCATCTGTGGTCGTGTGTCAAAATGATATTTATATTTAAATGCCATTTATTTTAGTCAAAAATTTAACACAACACATTATTTTGGGAACTCCTTTTCTTCTTAAAATAATACCTATCACTAGAATTGATGATACTGGAATTCAGTATTTTCTTTGGGATAAAGAAATCACATTCCATTTTATCAGCAATCCTAAAGAAATTATCATAAATCAAATAAATAAGCTTAATAATAAGTCTATGCATATAAATTATTTACAAGAAGAAATTGCTAGTTTAACTATTAAACAAATTTCTTCCCAAAATTAAAAATTAAAATTGCCACCAAGAATTCCAAAGGAAGATTGGTGACAACCCAATAAAAGAAAGACACATGTGAATCCCATACATTGATAATTTCAATGAACGACATTACTAAGTCTCGCCCTTGTCATGAACGAGCACTACCTTTTTTTTATGTAAAGAAGAGATTGATAATTTATTAAAGAAAGGAATTTCATACTTAGTCATGCATTCTATGTATGAATTCGAGGAAAGAGAGAGAGACCGCTGAATTGTAATTAATGCAAAAACAAAGTTTTAAAATGGATTATATCCAATTGGGGATTTATTAAATAGATTGCATAATGAAAAATATTTTCCAAATTTGATTTAAAATCAATATCAGATCAGATAAAGAATCACTATAAAATAGCATTTACTTTCTTTGGACATTAAATGAACTAATGCCTTTGGTTTAAAAATATATCATGAATAATATATTTAAAGATTATTTTAAATAGATTTTAGTCATATTGATGATACTGTTCTCAATATTGAACAAACACCACAAACATTTAAATGGTTAATTTTAAAATGGATTATTATTGATTAAAATCAAATTATTTCAAAGAAATAAGATTTTTAGTAATATATCAATGCTTCTATTATACCAATTAATAGAACTATTGAATTTGTTAACAAATTTCATGATATTTTCATTTCTTAGATAAAAAAATGATTTCTATCAAAAGATAAATTCTTTGATAGAAAAAGAATCCCCACCAATCATACCATCGAAGATAAAATTAAAGAAAGGGTTCAAAACCTTCCTTGTCTTAATGAGGACTAGAAAAAATTGTTGAATGCCTCTAATAAATGGAGGTATCTAAAGCAAATGAAGAATTCTAAAGAGAAATAGTTCACTTTATTCAAATGGAATTACCAAAGTATTCCATTATCAAAAAGAATGAAGTGCATTCACCAAGATGATTATTTTAATCAAGATTTTCTCCTTACCGCCAATACATCATTGAAGATGTCAGCCCAAAACAAATTTTGCATCATAACGCAAAAATCCTCCAACATGAGATTAAAAGGTGAACAACGCATGGAAGAATGACTACTAACCGAGACGCCTTTCTTCATGGAGGTCGCGTCTATAAAGATGGTCAATTCAATAAATTGGCATGATCAATTTGTAAACTATTTTATGGTTTCCTCTTCAACTACGGTTGAAATGGGTGAAACCTCTAAAATAGCAACACCATCCCTAAATAATGTCGCACAAAAATAACACATCCCTAAAGATCATTGCACAAGAACTATTTATTTCTAGAAATAAAATAGAATATTATTGAAATTAATCCTCTCGACATAATAATCTGGCCTTATTTGAAAGATATTTGAAACAATCTTTTCCATTTGAATATAAAATTATGATCTTAATACTTGTGTATGAGATTAACCATGTGATCGGACGAACCATAATTATTTATAGCAAATACATTATATAAAATCTTTCATCAGTGAATTAATTCAGAGAAAAATATATTTTTATCCTCCACTTTACATAAAATTGGCATAAATTATTATGAGTATGATGAAAGTTTCTTCCTTCTCAACAAAGATATTCATGGATGTTCATCATGAATAAAGATATTATCAACAAACATTTCAAAGAGATGATTTGGAAGGAATTAAATATTCTTCTAATCAAAGAAGTCTTTAATAATGGATGGATGCAAAATGAGGGCTATTAATCTAGAATGATCAGAAAATCTTGCTCATTTCTTCACTGAGCGATTCCATGGATGATGAACGTTATTCTTGGGAAGGATCCATTATCATGGTCCTTCAAAGATAATTTTACTAAAATGGTGGAATTCAATCGATTAGAAGCTACAAATTAAAGCCATTGCTAAATTAATGATCCCTCAAATTTGATTTTGAGACCAGGTACTACAAAGCATCAGAGAAACCTTAAGATCAAAAAAAGAGATTAATCTTGAGTGAAAATAGCTTGTAGTACCTCATTGATAGCTCAAAATCAGAAGTTTGAATGTCTTGAATAAGCTTTACTAATGGCTTTAATTTGCTTGAGCTTATCCTCCATGTTCATTGAATTCCATCATTTTAGTAAAAATAGTCTTTGAAGGACCAACTGATTGAAGGGGTCCTTTCCAAGTATAACATTTCAGCTCCAAATCCATGGGATTTGGCAGTCCGTGAAGAAATGAGCAAGATTTTGTCCTTGAATCATTTTTTTGGGATTAATAGCCCTCATTTTGGGGGAAGCTTCCATCCAGTCATTGAAGACTTCTTTGATTGGATCTGGAAGAATATTTAATTCTCCAAAATAGTTCCACCAAACCACCGAAGTTCTTTGTTGATAATATCTTTGTTCATTATGAACATCCATGAATGCCTTCATTGAAGGAAGAAGGCCTTCATCATAACTTGCACATAGCACCAAATAATTTAATTTGTACCAGTGGAGGATAAGAATACATTTTTTTCTTGGAATGGAGTTAGACCCCATTCATTTTGATGAAAGATCTTTTGTATAATGCATTTGCTATACAAAATTGTATGGTTCATCTTATCACGAACATGACTAATCTCAATACACTTTAATTGTTTTAAGATTTTTTTATAATTTTCCCTTGAGAGATTAGATTCAAATGGAAAAGGATTGTTTCCCAAATATCTTTCAAATAAAGCCCATGGATTATTTATTTAATAATTAGAGGGATTAATTTTAATAATATTCTCTTTTATTTCTTTAGAGAAATAAAGGTTCTAAATGACATCTTTTGGTGTTGCAATTTTTTTTTTAGAGGGTTCACCCTTTTTAACCGTAGTTGAAGAGGAAGTACCATAAAGATATGTCTTTAAATCGATCATATCAATTGTTGAATTGATTGGATCTTTGCCATTAGAGCGGCCACGGCCGCGACCTCTGCAAAAAGAAAGAATTCCTCGATTATGAGTGGTCAGTCTTCCATGCAGAGTGATCCAAGATCGTCCTAAGAATTCTGAAAATCGAAGAGAATTTTCATTACCTTTAATGAATTGATATCAAAATCAATAGAGAGTGTGATGCAAAATTTGTTTTGAAACTAAATTTTGACATCTTGTTCAATGATGTATTTGACTAGGAATAGGAAAAAATGCATAAATCATCTTGAAATTTTGAGATGCACTTAATCATAGCATATTTTTTAATAATGGAATACTTTGTAGGATATTCCATTTACCGTAAATAAAGTGGAATTCTTCTTTGAATTATTTTGAGATACCTCCATACCCTTATCGAGGCATGCTTTTTCAACAATTTTGAAACTAGTAGGGTCCGCAAGATTAAGACAGGGAAGGTTTTGAACCCTTTTAATTTTACCGCCATGGTATGATTACCATGGTGGGGATTCTTTTAATCACAAAGAGTGAGTGATCTTTGGCAAGATTTTGATTGAAATCGCCTACATAATTGAGAGCTCCTAAGAACTAGTATCTAAAATGATATCGAAATTTGTAAAATTCAATACTTCTATTAATTGGTATAATAAAGCATTGATATATTATGGTCTAAAAATCTTATTTTTTGAAATAATTTGATTTTTTCAAAAATAACTAACCCATTTTTAAAATTAACCATTTAAATATTTTTGGGTTGAAATGTTCAATAGTATTTGAGAATATAAGAATATCATCAATAGATTAAAAAATAATCTTTAAATATATTATTCATGATATGTCAAATTCGAAGGTGCATTTTTTAAGCCAAAGGGCATTATGTTCCATTCGTAATGTCCAAAGGGCACCGTAAATGTTGTTTTATAACGATCCATTTTTTTATCTGGATCTGCCAATATCCTAATTTTAAATCAAATTTAAAAAATATTTTTGTATTATGCAATCTATTTAATAAATCCTTTTTATCACAAGATGAATCATCTTCAACTTGTGCTAAAAGTTTAATTAATTGGTCCTTTTGCGTGGCATATGTAATTCATCATATTTATTATATTTTATAATAATCTATCTATTGATAGGACTCAACATTAGATTTATGAGATTTATCGTAATGAAGATGAGGATGAATATGAAATATGTTCTTCTTCTAATTTTCTTTCAGAATCGAGGATGTAAGTAGAATTTTTATCAGGGTTTATTTTAACCCTTCGTCAATCTGAAGTTCATTTAACTTTTTCTTGACAGTGCATTTATTTGCGTAATGACCATTATGGCCACATTTGTACCATTTTATTTCTTTTGTCTCTTTGGTTTTAGAACCAGAGGGACGAGAGTGCTTGTGTTTATGCATGAATTTATGACATTTTTATGACATGATTTTTCACGTTTAGGAAAAACAGTCTTTCAGGTTTTTCCCCTATTTTTGTAAAATAACGGACGTACCTGAGGATCATAGTTGAATTGTTCATGAATTGCCATTTATCTTGCTCAAGTAGACGTTCTCTTTTCATTTGATCTTTTAATTTAAGATCAGAGCATATAGCTAATATGATTTTAATACATGCAAAAATAAGGTTTCCATATGTTAGGGTTTCATTTGGGATGGTTCTAGAGGCAAAGTGAAACCTTAACCTTTTCAGGAAATAGATTGGGAAGGCTTCAATGAATTTTTGCTTCCAATGAAGGCTATTGGCATCATAAAGTGTCATGATGCATGCTAGAAATATATCCTTGTACCATCAAAAAATGATGGATGGACATCTTAATTTTGGAGAAAGTTTTTCTCCTTGATCTCAATGGATCCAAAAATGATCTATAATTGTTTGGAGAAGATTATAGACCAAATTTTCATTAGGTTTTTGTTCTTTGGAGGATCCTTAATACTAAAGTCACTCATGAGGTCTTCGAGGAACAGGGAGAAAATTATCCCACCATCCTTCAAGTTCCACCATACTTTCACTTAAATTTAGAATCCAAATGTCTTCGTGAGGGTCCTAACTTAAGAGCCCGTTTAGGAGGTGGTTGGATAAAAGGTTTTACAAATTGGTTTATACTAGTAGAAGCTTTTTTGCTTTACTAGTTTCTGACTAGAAACCTTTGTTTAAGCATCGATCGATTTTAGACTCAAGCTAAAAAAGATGATTTGATTATTCAAGTATACTATTACTTTAATTAAGTTGTTTAATTACGAATAAATTCTTTAGAATTTGTGGATGAACTTATTTTTTTCCGCTAATTTTAAAGGTTTATCATCCACCATTTTTACTCGATGGAGGATAAGATGCTTCAATTATTTTTCTTGCTCGTTTGCCATTTTTAGTTGTTAAATAAAGCAAAGAATTGAGCACAAGAATCAAAACCATGTGATAAAAGGAATAGTTGCCTTGGCTTGACTATTTCTTTCACTCATTTTCAAAATATAAATCATTTATTTTCTCAGAAGTAATCCTAAGTACGAAAATTATCATACTTTGGTTGGAAGTATTCCTTTAGAACAACGTCTCTAGTCTTAGAACCTATTATGTAGTTCATTAAGACTAAAGTGTATTTCAGATGGAGTGGAAGATTGATTTTCTCTCACTGGATGATAGATATAATTTTTATTTAGGTGAAGGGCCTTGACTGATGGTTCAGGAGTGTGTGAACCATCCGATCTAGACTTCTTTGAGGTTTCAGAAGGGATAAAAACCCTAGGAAGTGTGATGGATCGATGAGGGTTGAATCTGACTTCAACATCAACAATGTTTTGAATTATCTGATCTACATCTTTATTAATGGAAGGTCTTGGTGTGACCACATATGGTATAGTCCATGAGTCAGGAAATACCACCTCATTCCATTTAATCACTCTATTAGTAGCAATATGGGATGTTAAGAGATTTGTTTCAATCAGAGTAGTTCGTTCAGCTAGTTGAACAGCTTTTTGAACTCTAGGACTTAGAGTATTTAAAACTCAAAAATGAATTCTAAAGATTAAAGCAATAGTTTTAGAACCTGGGAGAAAATCATAACCATAAAGCTATAAATGTAATTTTAAAGCTTCAAAAAGATTTATATCAGAAAGAGATAAACTTAAAGGTGTTGAAATAAATCGATGACATCTAGTTCTAACACACATAAGATTGAGCGTGAAGGCATCTTCCATCTCTTAGGCTTTAAAATAGAAGCATTTAGACCTTTAAAAAAGGTTTGAATGCTATATGTATCATCCCTATATGAATATATTTAAAATCTTGCATATATTTATGCAGATCTTCAAACGTTAGTAGATAAATGGTTTTATCTATTTGATCTACAGGAATGGTTTGTTCTACATCAAAGATTTTCCTTAAAATCAAAGTTCAAATTGATAAATGATAGTTTTATCAATTTTGGGGAGAGACCATCTATTTAGGTCTTCTTCATTCAAGGAGAACTCTACCATTTCAGAGTTCTTTATTAAATTATTATTTCTTAAAATTTAGATTAGAAGTTACTTCAGAAGATGTAGAAGCCATATATTGAAAAGGGGAAAAAGGGAGAGAGGAAGACGATGCAGGGAGAGTTTAAAATAAATCACCACATAATAATAAAATAAACTAAGTATAAACCTCCATTAGAGAATTATCTTCCATTCAACAAAATAGGACTTACAACCCTTTCAAGCCTCAATAACAGTGGATTTATGGCCATTTAATGAAGATGGGAATATAAACCTCTACCGTGAGAATTATCAACAAATAATAATAAATAGGACTTATCACTATCAAGCATCACGCAAAGGGATGGCCATTTATGATGAAGATGGGATAAAGCCATGGGAGGAAAACAATAAATCGGTTTATCCAAAGCATGGTGAAATGTAACAAAAAATCTTAACATCCTTCAGAGATTTACCCATCATCATGGCTCGCATACTTACAGGGATATATATAAAACCCTTATTTATTAAAACTTAAAAAGTACTTACATGATGACAGTAGGCAGGAAGCAGGAAGAACTAAGGAGAGTACAAGTGGAGAATAGAAGTGAAGAAGAGAAGGGAAAAAGGAGCATCACACACTAAGAGCTCCTTATAGAGAGTTGAGGCAAGGACTTTGCTTAGAGGTTAAGCAAAGGTATAATTATTAAACTAAAGAGAAACGTCGCATAGAAGCTATGCAACAGTATAATTATTAGACAAAATTATTTTTGTCAATAATGTGGTTGCTTTTTGGAAAGTAGCAATTATTTCAGGTGGGCCCACTTTATGAGTTGTAAAGTAGGTTCCTTGCTAGTGAAGATAAGCGGCTACTTTTAGAAAGTAGCAATTATTTCATCTGGTGGGGCCGCTTTATGGAGTGTAAAGTAGATTCCCATGGAGATGATGATGTGGCTACTTTGGAATGTAGCAATTATTTCTTCTGGTGGGTCTGCTTTATGAATTTAAGATTCTCTATTCCACATGATCAAGACTGCCGCAGATATAGATCGATTAAACACCATGGCAAGTTGATTGAGATTTTTTGAGACTCTATGTTGAAGCTCTCTCATGAGGATAACGCTCTTTTGATACTTTGTACCTCATCTCGATAGCTCAAAATGTAGAATTTTGAGGGATTTAATTCAATAAGCTTTAATAACTTTTAATTTGCTTAAGTTTATCCTTTGATTGAATTCCACCATTTTAGTAAAATTATCTTTGAAGAACCAAATTAAATGGATCCTTCCTAAATAGCTCCAAAATTTCTAATCCATGGAATCAAAGAAATGAGCAAGATTGGATCATTCTTCTAGGATTAATAGCCCTCATTTTAAATCCATTCATTGAAGACTTCTTTGATTGGATCTGGAAGAATATTTAATTCTTCTCCAAAATAGTTCCACCATCTGAAGAACCATGCTGGAATTTCTTTGTTGATAATATCTTTGTTCATGATGAACATCCATGAATGCCTTCGCTTTGAAGGAAGAAGGCTTTAGTCGCACACAACACTAATAATTTATGCCAATTTTATACCAAATTAGTGGAGGATAAAAATACATTTTTCTCTTGGAATGGAGTCAGACCCCATTCACTTTGATGAAAGATTTTTTTGTATACATACAAAACAAAATTCGATCAATAATATGGTTAATCTCAATACACTTTAATTGTATTAAGATTTTTTTCATAATTCTCTCCAGAGAGATTAGATTCAAATGGAAAGGTTTGTCCCAAATATCTTTCAAACAAGGCCCACGGATTATTTATTGAATAATCAGAGGGGTTAATTTCAATAATATTCTATTTTATTTCTTTAGAGAAATAAACAAGTTCTTGTGCAATGACATCTTTTAGGGATGGTGTATTCTTGTGCAATGACATCTTTTAAGGATGGTGTTGCTTTTTTAGAGGTTTCACCCTTTTCAACCGTAATTAAAGAGGAAGTACCATAAAGATAAGTTTGCAAATTTATCATGCCAATTATTGAATTGACTGGATCTTTTCCATTAGAGCATGACCTCAAAAAAGAAAGACGCTAGAGTTGTCATTCTTCCATGGGGTGATCCTACGATCTTCCCAAGAATTCACGTCAAAAAAATCGGAAGAGAATTTTCATTAAATTTAATGAATATGTCAAAATCGAAGATAGAGTGCGATTATGATGCAAAAATTTGTTTTGAAACTAAATTTTGACTTGTTCAATGATGTATTTGATGAGAACACAATATGAAGGAGAAAAGGCCGATTAAGTAAATCATCTTGGAATTTTGAGATGCACTTAATCAGAAAAGCATTTTTTATAATGAAATACTTTTGCTAAGTAGGAATTTAAACAAAGCAATTAATTCTTCTTTAGAATTCTTTTGTCGCTTTAAGATACCTCCATAGCCCTTATCAGAGGCATCAGTTTCAACAATTTTGAAACTAGTGGGGTCCGCAAGATTAAGACAGGGAAAGTTTAGAACCCTTTCTTTAATTTTGCGTACTACCATGGTTTGAGTATCAGACCATGGTGGGGGATTCTTTTAATCACAAGAGTAATGCATCTTTGGCAAGATTTTGAGAAAAACAATTAAGAGCTCCTAAGAATAGAGGTTTTATCTAAAATAATATCGTGAAATTTGTTAGCAAATTTAATACTTCTATTAATTGTATAATAGAAGCATTGGATATATTATGGCCTAAAAATCTTATTTCATTTTGAAATAATTTGATTTTTGGCTATGAAATAACTAATATATTTTTTAAAATTAATCATTTAAATGTTTTTAAATGGTTGAAATGTTCATCAATATTATTTGAGAACAACAGAACATCATCAATATAGACTAAAATATATTTAAAATAATCTTTAAATATATTATTCATGATATCTGAAATTTAAGGCATGCATTTTTAAACCAAAGGGCATTACATTCGTAATATCCAAAGGCAGTAAATGCTATTTTATACGATCCGATTCTTTTATCTCGATCCACTGATTTTAAATCAAATTTGGAAAATATTTTGGCATTATGCAATCTATTTAATAAATCCCTTTATTAGAATTGGATATCTCGATCCATTTTAAAACTTTGTTTAGATTGTAATTACAAGTCGGTCTCCTTCTTTCCTTTTCTAATTCATAACGAATGTACCTCAAGGGAGGATTGAATTATTCCTTTCTTTAATAAATCGAATCTCTTCTTGCATAAAGCAAGGTAGTGCTCATCTAACAGGATGAGCTTTAGTGGGAATGTCTCGTTCATTGAAATTATCAATGTATGGGAGATCTACTACATGAGTCTTTGTTCTGTTAGTGGCAATATGGGATGCTAACAGATGTTTTGGAAAGAGAACGTCTGCTCTGATCTTAAATTAAAAGATCAAATGGAAAGAATTACTTGAGCTCAAACAGCTTGGCGAATTCTGATGAAGATGAAATATGTTCTTCTTCTTCTTTTGATTCTCTTTCAAAATCAGGGGATGTAAGAAGAATTTTCATCAGGGTTTGTTTTAACCCTTCATCAATCTGAAGTTCATTTAACTTCTTTTTGACGCTATGTGGTTATGCTCGAGCGACAATATGTGGTTTTGCTTGATGTCTAGATTGAAAAGCAGTAGAAAACATAAGCATTCGATGAAAGGTATGAATGATTTGATGTCGAAAGTCCATCAATATTCAATTCAAAGAATCTCCATCATAAGAATTTCCTACTAAATGAGTATCTTCCTCAAATAATAAATCGAGAGTGGGTTTTTTTATAATAATGTTTTTCCTAATTTTTCTTTGGATAAGAAAGTTTTGGATATCAAGAGGAGGATGAGGATCTTGTAATTCTTGAAAAGGTTTTGAACTTCAATATTACTTGATTGATCGATGAGTTTTGATTGAGGATTCATTTGAATCTTCATCGATTGGATATCTTCAAGAGCTCCTACATACTTTTACTTAAATTTAGAATCAAATTTAAATGTCGTAAGAGGGTCCTAACTTAAGAGCTAGAGGTGGAGGTGGTTGGATAAAGGTTTTACAAATAGGTTTATATTAGAAGCTTTTCTAAAGCTTTAGCTGTAGAACCTTTGTTTAAGCATGATTTTAGACTCTAAGAAAGATGATTAGTGATTATTTGAAGTATATTATTACTATAATTAAGTTGTTTAATTGTAATAAATTCTTTAGAATTTGTGGATCGAAACTTATTTTTAAGCTAATTTAAAGATTTATCATCCACCATTTTTACAACTGATGGAGGATAAGATGCTTCAATTATTTTTTCCTTGCTCTGTTTGCCATTTTTTGATAGTTAAAACATCAACTTGAGCAGATTGAGCATAGTAACTGTAAAATCATGCTATGAAAGGAATAGTTGCTTTGGCTTGACTATTTCTTTCTCTCATTTTCTCAAAATATAAATCATTTATTTTGAGAGGTTGGTCTTGAGAAGTAAAACTTCTATACCAAGTATGAAAATTATCATACTTTGGTTGGAAGTTCTTGACACACGGCCAAGAATGATAATTTATACTTAATTTGTAAAGATTCATCGTCGGCTGCCTTTAACCGCTAGCTTATTTTTTCAAAATATTTAGAAGGAATTATTCCTTCTTGTATACAATTTAAATCTGCTCCGTTATCAACTATAGCAGTTAAATTTGATAAAAATAAATTCTTTATTTATAATTAATTTAATGGAAATATACCATTTTTGGTATATTACCTTTTGCATATTTTGTAAGAAACCTAGTTCTTGATTAGAGTTAGCTTCTATATTTTTAAATAAATTGGGCGTCTTCTGATTAATTTCAAGATTCATTAGACGACCTTTCATTTATTCTTGCTCAGCTTTAATTTGCTGAACTTCTAATTTTAATTTCTTTAATTCAGTTTTTAGCTCTGCTAAAGAAGCAAAATTAGAAGATGATGAACTTGCCTTAATCTATCTATTGACAAGACTTACAAGCAGATTTATCGATTTATCAAAATCAATAAATAGCAATCGAAAGCACCAAATAATTTATGCCAATTTTGTACTGTAAATTAGTGGAGGATAAGAATACATTTTTCTCTTGGAATGGAGTTAGACCCCATTCGCTTTGATGAAAGATCTTTGTATAATACATTTGCTATACAAAATTGTATGGTTCGTCTGATCACGAACATGATTAATCTCAATACACTTTAATTGTATTAAGATTTTTTTCATAATTTTCTCTTGAGAGATTAGATTCAAATGGGAAAGGATTGTTTCCCAAATATCTTTTAAATAAGGCTCACAGATTAGTTATTAAATAATCAGTGGGATTAATTTCAATAATATTCTATTTTATTTTTTTAGAGAAATAAATAGGTTCTTGTGCAATGACATCTTTTAGGGATGGTGTTGCAGCTTTTTTAGAGGGTTCACTCTTTTCAACCGTAGTTAAAGAGGAAGTACCATAAAGATAAGTTTGCAAATTGATCTTGCAAATTATTGAATTGACCGAAACATTTCCATTAGAGCGGCCATGGCCGCAACCTCCACGAAAAGAAAGATGTCCTCGGTTAGGAGTAGTCATTCTTCCATGCGGGGTGATCCACCCCTGATCGTCCCTGCAAGAATTCACGGGTTAGAAAATCAGGAAGAAAAATTTTCCAAACCTTTAATGAATTCGATGTCGAAATCAAAGACAGAGTGGTGCGATTGCCATGATGCAAAAATTTGTTTTGAAACTAAATTTTTGACATCTTGTTCAATGATGTATTTGACTGAGGAACAGTCAATACAAAGAGAAAATGCTTATTAAGTAAATCATCTTGGAATTTTGAGATGCACTTAATCACGAAAAGCATTTATTTTTGATAATGGAATACTTTTTGGTAGGATTCCATTTATTAAACAAAGTGAACTAATTCTTCTTTAGAATTCTTTCACTACTTTAGATACCTCCATAAAATTTATCGGAGTATCTATTTCAACAATTTTGAAACTAGTAGTGCAAGATTAAGAGTGTAAGGTTTTGAACCCTTTCTTTAATTTTACATCGCCATGGTATGAGTATCGACCATGGTATTCTTTAATCACAAAGAGTGCGATTTGAAGATTTTGACAAAAAATCTACATAATTGAGAGCTCTAAGAACGAGAAGGTTTTATCTAAATGATATCATTTTTATTAGTAAATTCAATACTTCTATTAATTGGTATAATAGAAGCATTGGATATATTATGGCCTAAAAATCTTATTTTAGTTTGAAATAATTTGATTTTTAGCTCAAAAATAACTAGCAATTTCTTCTTGTAAATAATTTATATGCATAGACTTATTATTAAGCCTATTCATTTCATTTATGATAATTTCTTTAGGTTGGTGATAAAATGGAATGTGATTTATTTATCCCAAAGAAAACACCCAATTTTATCATCAATTCTAGTGATAGGCATTATTTTAAGAAAAAAGGAGTTCCAAAATAATATGTTGTGTCAAATTTTGACTAAAATAAAAGATATTTGAATACAAATATATCATCTTGACACACCCACAGATGATAATTTATACTTAATTTGTAAAGATTCATCGTCGGCTGCCTTTAACTTATTTTTTTAAAATATTTAGAAGGAATTATTCCTTCTTGTATAGAAATTGAAATCTCACTATTATCAACTAGAGCGTTAAATTTACTAAAATAAATTCTTTATTTATAATTTATTTAATGGAAATATACCATTTCTGGTATATTGCCTTTTAATATTTTGTAAGAAACCCGGTTCTTGGTTAGAACCATTTATATTTTCAAATGAATTGCTTTCTGATTAATTTCAAGATCTATTAGGCGACCATTCATTTGTTCTCTCCTTTAATTTGTAACGCTCTAATTTTAGCTTCTTTAATTCAATTTTTAGCTCAAAAGAAGTAATTAGAAGATGATGAACTTGCCTTAAGATTTTTCTTAAATACTTAGAAGGAGTATATAAGAGGCTTGTAATTAAATTTTTCTAGTTTATCTTTCTTCTCATTTAAGAAGATCGATAATTTTATCACGAGTTGAATCATCTTCAACTTATGATAAAAGTTTAATCAGGTCTTTTGCTCTGGTGAGCATACTATCTATCATATTATATTTTATAATAATCTATCAAGGAGGATTTACAGCTAGATTTATCGATTTATCAACTGATGAGGATGAAATATGATCTTCTTCTTCTTGATTCTTTTCAATCGAGGATTAGAATTTTATCGGGTTTTAACCCTTCATCAATCTAAAGTACATTTAACTTCTTCTTGACAGTGCATTTGTTAGCATAATGACCTGTACGGCCACATTTCTAACATTTTATTTCTCTTATCTCTTTGGTTTTAGAACTAAAAGGATGAGAGTGCTTGTGTTTGTATGTGAATTTGTCACATTTTTTATGATGTGATTTTTCACGTTTAGTATAAATAGTCTTTTATGTTTTCCCCTATTTTTGGAAAATAAAGGATGTACCTGAGGATCACAATTGAATTGTTCACAGAATTAGTCAAGCTATCTTCGCTCAAGTAGATTCTCTTTTCATTTGATCTTTTAATTTAAGATCATAATATAGCTAATCCGATTTTAATACATGCGAATAAGGTTTCCATATGTTAGGTTTCATATGGGATGGTTCCATCAGAGTAAGAGAAACCTTAACTTTTTCAGCAAATAGATTGGGATGGCCTTCAATAAATTTTTACTTCCAGTGAAGGCTATTGGCATCATAAAGTGTCATGATGCATGCTAGAAATATATCCTTATACCATCAAAAATGGGTTAAGGATGGACATCTTAATTTTTGGAGTAAGGAGCGAGTTTTTTCTCCTTGATCTTCAATGGATCCAGCAAAATGATCTATAATTGTTTGGAGAAGATTATAGACTGAATTTTCATTAGATTTTTGTTGTTCTTTTGGAAGATCCTTAGTACTTAAGTCAATTTTGCTAAGGAGGTATTCCCTTTGAGGAATAGTGAGAAAATTATCCTACCATTCTTTCAGAGTTCCAGAGAATCCTTTGGTTGGAAGTATTCCTTCATAACAACCTCTCTAGTCTTAGAACCTATTGTGTTCTCATTAAGACTAAAGTTCATTTGATGAGGGGAGATTGATTTTCTCACCGATGATAAATATGATTTTATTTAGGAAGGGCCTCACCATGGTTCAAGAGTGTGTGAACCATCCATCTAGACTTCTTAGGTTTAAGGGATAGAAATTGGAAGTGTAATGGATCGACAAGGGTTGAATCAAACTTCAACATCGCCATCAGCTGTAGTTCCAAATTGATTAATGATAGTTTTATCAATTTTGGAGAGAGACCATCTATTTAGGCCTTCTTCTTCCAAGGGGAACTCTGCCATTTCAGAGTTCTTGATTAAATTATTATTTCTCTTAATCGTTAGATTAGAAGTTACTTCAAAAGAAGTAGAATCCATATTACCAAAAATGGGGAAAAAGGAAGAGAGGAAGATGATGCAGGGAGAATTTGAAAAAAATCACCACATAAGGATAAAATAAACTAAGTATAAACCTCCATTAGAGAATTATCTTTAAATAACAAAAAATAGACTTACAACCCTTTCAAGCCTCACATGTGGATTTACACATGAAGAGGAATATAAACCTCTTAGAATTATCTGAGAACAATAAACAGGACTTATCACCCTATCAAGCATCACACAACAGGGATGGCCATTTGTGACAAAGATGGGATAAAGCCATGGGAGGAATGAACAAAGTACTGGTTTATCCAAAGCATGGTGAAATGTAACAAAAATCCTCTAACATCCTTCCTCCCATGGATTTACCCCATCATGGCTCTAATACACTTAAACCAGATATATAAAACACTTATTTATTAAAACTTAAAAGAACTTACGATGATAATAGGTAGGGAAAACCAAGGAGAGTACAAGGAGAATAGAGAAGAAGAGAAGAGAAAATAACTGCAATATAATACAGAAGCTTTATTTCAGGAGAGACTTTGCTTCAAAGGAAATTATTAAACAAAGAGAAATGTTGCTTAGCTAAGCAACGATATAATTATTAAATAGAAACTTTGTTCAAAGCTACTATTATTAAATAAAAAGATACTTTACTTAAAGAGCAAAGAAAGGTAAAATATTATGTATTATTTATTTGGTGGGACCCACTTATGTAAAGTAGGTTCTGGTGAAGATGCTACTTTAGAAAGTAGCAAATTTTTTCCGGTGGGTAATATGAATTTAATTTTCTCCAATGGATTCCACGTCAACGCCGTCAGAAGACTCGCCACTATCGCAAATATAGATAAGGTTATTAAACACCTTGGCGAGTTGATTTTCATAGATTTTTTTGAGATGTTCCTTATGTTGAATCTCGATGAGGATAACGTTTTGATGCTTTGTAGTATCTCATTTATTGATAGCTCAAAATCATAGTTTTTAGGATCGTTAATTCAGAATAAGCTTTAATAATGGCTTTAATTTGCTTGAGCTTATCCTCAATATTGATTGAATTCTACCATTTTAGTAAAAATTGACTTTGAAGGATCAACTGATTGAAGGGTTCCTTTCCAAGTATAACGTTCCAGCTCCAAATCCATGGGATTTGAAGAAATGAGCAAGATTTTGTCCTTGAATCATTTTTTTGGGATTAATCTCATTTTCGCTTCCATCTACCATTGAAGTCCTCTTTGATTGGATCTAAAGAATATTTAATTTTGCTCCAAAATAGTTCCACCATCTCAAGAACAATAAGTTCTTGTTGATGATATCCTTGTTCATTATGAACATCCATGAATTCCTTCATTTGTTGAAGAAGAAGTTCATCATATTACAAAGCACCAATAATTTATGCTAATTTTGTCAGAAATTAGTGGAGGATAAGAAATACATTTTTCTTAATGGAGTTAGACCCCATTTGCTTTGATGAAAGATCTTTTGTATAATGCATTTGCTATACAAAATTGTGGTTTTAAATGGTTAATTTTAAAAAATGAATTAATTATTTCAGAGCCAAAAATCAAATTATTTCAAACTGAAATAATATTTTTAAGCCATAATATATCCAATGCTTCTATTATACCAATTAATAGAAGTATTGAATTTGCTAACAAATTTGATATCATTTTAGATAAAACTAGCTATAGCGGTTCTTAGGTCTATGCCCAGGCGATTTACATCAAAATCTTGCCAAAGATCGACCCACTCTTTGATAGATTAAAAAAATCCCCACCATGGTACGATACTCATACCATGGCGGTATAAAATTAAAGAAAGGGTTCAAAACCTTCCTTAATCTTTGCGGACCACTAGTTTCAAAATTGTTGAAATAATGCCTCGATAAGTATGGAGGTATCTAAAGCGGAAAGAATTCTAAAGAATTAGTTGCTTTGTTTACGTAAATGGAATCCTACTCAGCAAAAGTATTCCATTATCAAAAAAAAAATGCTTTATGTGATTAAGTGCATCTCAAAATTCCAAGATGATTTACTTAATCAGCATTTTCTCCTTCGTATTGACTGTTCCTCAATCAAATACATCATTGAACAAGATGTCAAAAATTTAGTTTCAAAACAAATTTTTGCATCATGCAATGACTCTCTGTTCGATTTTGACATCAATTCATTAAAGGTAATGAAAATTCTCTTCTAATTTTGAATTCTTGCGGGGATCGGTGGATCACCCGCATGGAAGAATGACTACTCTAACAGAGGATGTCTTTCTTTTTTATGGAGGTCCATGCAATTAATGGCAAAGATCGGTCAATTCAATAATTGGCATGATCAATTTGCAAACTTATCTTTATGGTACTTCCTCTTCAACTACGGTTGAAAAGGGTGAACCCTCTAAAAAAGCTGCAACACCATCCCTAAATATCGTTGCACAAGAACCTGTTTATTTCTCTAAAGAAATAAAATAGAATATTATTGAAATTAATCCCTCTGATTATTCAATAAATAATCCGTGGGCCTTATTTGAAAGATATTTGGGAAACAATCCTTTCCCATTTGAATCTAATCTCTCAAGAGAGAATTATGAAAAATCTTAATACAATTAAAGTATATTGAGATTAATCATGTTGTGATCGAGACGAACCATACAATTTTGTATAACAAATGCGTTATACAAAAGATCTTTCATCAAAGTGAATGGGTCTAACTCCATTCCAAGAGAAAAATGTATTCTTATCCTCCACTAATTTACAGTATAAAATTGGCATAAATTATTGGTGCTATGTGCAAGCTATGATGAAGGCCTTCTTCCTTCTTAATGATAAACGAAGACATTCATGGATTTTTATAATGAACAAAGATATTATCAACAAAGAACTTCCAGCATGGTTCTTCAGATGGTGGAACTATTTTGGGTAGAATTAAATATTCTTCGGATCCAATCAAAGAAGTCTTCAATATGGAAGAGCCCCCCAAAATGAGGGTGTCCAAAAAAATGATTCAAGGACAAAATCTTGCTCATTTCTTCACGAACAGCCAAATCCCATGGATTTGGAGCTAGAACGTTATACTTGGAAAGGACCCCATCAATCAGTTGGTCCTTCAAAGATAATTTTTACTAAAATGGTGGAATTCAATCAACATTGAGGATAAGCTCAAGCAAATTAAAGCCATTATTAAAGCTTATTACGAACGATCCTCAAAATTTTGAGCTATCGAGACAGGTACTACAAAGCATCAAAAGATGTTATCCTCATGAGACCGAGATTCAACATAAGGAATGTCTCAAAAAATCTACTGAAAATCAACTTCGAGGTGTTTAATCACCTATCTATATCTGCGACGGTGAGTCTTCGGCGTCGACGTGGAATCCGGAGAAACTTAAATTCATAAAGCGGACCACCAGAAATAATTGCTACTTTCAAAAGTAGCCACTTATCTTCGATAAGGAACCTACTTTACATAAAGTGGGTCCCACCAAAAGAAATAATTGCTACTTTCCAAAAGTAGCCATCTTATAATATTTTGTACCTTTGCTTAGCCTCTAAGCAAAGTATCTTTTTTATTTAATAATAGTAGCTTTTCTTAACAGCAAAGTTTCTATTTAATAATTATACCGTTATTAACTTCTAAGCAACATTTCTCTTTTGTTTAATAATTGTACCTTTGCTTAAGCAAAGTCTCTCTATGCCTCCACCTCATATAAGAGGCTCATGTATTATGTGTGCTCGGCTCAGTTTTCCTTCTCCTCTTCTCTTCTATTCTCCTCTTGTACTCTCCTTAGTTCTTCACCTTCTACCGCCATCGTGTATAGCTCACCCATGAGCAAAAAGACCAATTAATTAAACTTTTAGCACAAGTTGAAGATGATTCAACTCGTGATAAAATTATCAATCTTCTTAATGATAAGAAGAAAGATAAATTAGAAAATTTAAATTACAAATCTCATATATACTCCTTATATTTAAGAAAAATCGAGCAAGTTCATCCTCTTCTAATTGACTTCTTTAGCGAAATAAAAGAATTAAAGAAACTAAAATTAGAAGTTCAAAACCTTTTCAAGAATTACAAGATCCTCATCCTATGAGACTCATGTATTTGTGCACGATCAAAATATTATGAATTTTACTAAAATGAAAAATATGGGTTGGATTTTTTGTTGAATTTCAATATTTGATTGTCAATTTAAAATTTTCATGTTAAAAAATGATTAATTTGTAAATATGTAAGAATAGGGTGATATTGTATGTAAAAGCCCCTTAAAAATATTATTTTTGAAAGCGTTTGATGAAAATAAAGATAAAACGTGTACAAACATATTTTATTTATCAAAAAGAAATATACAACCAAAATATATATTTGATATTTTTGCTTTTATTCATCTAAATTACAGTCTAAGAAAAACTTATGTTCCCACCAAATTTCTATCTCAACTTTTAAATTTGAATATTAAATATTAATCATTAATATTATATTTATCTCCTTTTTTAATCTATAATTTATATAAGTCGATTATGTATCTCAAAATTAATAGATCTTCAAAAACTTGTGAAGCTTATGCAATCACTTAAGATTTCTACAAAATTGTTTAGGGGCATGTACATTCATGGCACACAATTTTTAAATATTTTCATATCTAACCTTCAAAACTTCTTTTTTACATAAATATCACCTAAATTTTTAATATTGTAGAAAAAATACCACCATTATTAATCTATTAAAGTGAAATGCACTTTTTTATGCAAAGAAAAAGTGCTATAATTGTAAATATTAATCTTTAAATTTTTGATGTGCAAATGCATAAGAATTATGTGCTATGTATGTAAATATCCCAATTGTTTATTATTCATTGTATCACCTCCATTTCTCACTTGCTTAGGGAATTATTTATTCTTCTTTTTTCTAATTTGTTATTTTGGTGGCTAATCCATTTTCATAAATCTAGAATTTTAGAGTGCTATAATTTTTTTATTTAGTTAAATCAACTTTTCATTTTCGATACTTATTAGCAACAATTTCTATTGGATGTTATCTTTACCAAATGAAGCTTTTATCAAATGTTATTAGTTTAATCTTTAAATATAATCTTAAATTTTGGTATAATCTCAATCATATGTGTAGGCATAATTTCTAGCGGTATTATGGATCTCAATAAATTTGACATATGAGAGCACATAATGAGTGGTCATTTTATTATTTAAAATTGCCTCTAAAGCACACTCAAAAGCCCATATAAATTATTAATTCCTATACTAAAAAAGCAAAAAATTATTAATCTAATTAAAGTATTCAAATTATGTTGATGTGTTAAAGAATCATGCACATTTATTGCTTTTACCCTCCATGCTACCACATGATGTTCTCTCCTTCAATTGCTCTACTATTACATGTTATGTTCTTCAACTTGGTTAAAGCTTCATGCTTATTGTTGTCTTGCATACCTATGTATGTACAACCAACCACTTCATCATTAAGCTTCCCACAATCTACTTGCCACCATTGCCTTTACTCCATTGCATCTCTATTACAATGAAGTGACAAATCATAATGTCAAAAGTTTTATAAATATCTCATGTTAAACTTTTTTTTAGCTTAGATTTAGCTCAACCACAACATCGTATGACCAAGCTCCTTAGCATATGTTACTTAGATGATACTAAATGAAAAGCTCTTAATTGGTGATTCCACCCAAGACCCCAAGTAAGCTTAACAATCTAGTAATCCACCTATGATCTTATAAGCTTTAGATTATATCCTAAACTCTAGGATAACCCTAACACACCTAATATAGCTTTTTAGTGGCCTTCTCTTAAAAATTTTCTCTCTTAATAAACTTATATGAAGAGTTTAGATCCTTAACCCATCTTAACATTTTTTTTATTTTTAGGTGGCCTAGTAGTCTAATTTAGACCTTTTTAAACTATTATAAACCATATATTATATCATAATTAGTAAAAACCTAAGATTATACATACTCTTATAGCATAGTTAATCTACTTGAGTTGAAGCTAATGACCTAAACCTAGATGTTCTATTTGGCTTAAAGTTACATTAAAATCAAATTGATTTAAGCTAATAATTAAGACACTCATAGAACTTAAAAACTCACTTCACTCCATATTGGCAGTTAGTCTAGTTCTGACCAAACTTAACTCAATTAACATCAATTAATATCTTGATTAAGCATTAACCCAATAAATTTATTTCAATTAGACTTTGAATCTCCCTCATTAATCTAAATTAGACTTAATCTATATGAACAAACATTAAATAAACCAATGGCTTCCATTTGAACTAACTACTTTAAATTAGGGTGTGAATTTGGTTTACATCCCAAATAGTTAAGTCAAAATTTAAATAATTAATTTTGAGATCATTCAATTTTTTTCAATAGTCATATTACTACATAACATAATTTGGTGAGATAAAATATTATATCAATAACACCTTTAAGTATATGGGTCTATGTAAACCTAAAGAATTATATTTAGAATTTTTCAAAGTTACTTATGGCGTCACGTCCCAAATTTTATTTGATGATAGTTAACTTGAGCATTTGATGATAGTTCATATACTTGATTATAGATTAATTTCAAGTTACTAGAAGTTGTAAGATATGTAAAATAGCATTTCAATATTCACATTGTATTTTTGGATCATCGTAAAGTGTCCAAATTTTTGATAAAAAAAGACTAGTGTTCCTACATAAATTTATAACTAAGCCATACACATTTAAGAAATGATTTTAGTATTGAGAAATATAGGTAGAAAATTTAAAAGTTTTGTTTGATAACACCTAACATTGATTGTTGATGTCACTTGTCAATTAACATCAATATTAACAAATGTCCATCATCCATCGATGATGGCTTCTAATTCTCATTTGTTCAATCGATCCCCTTCTTATTATAAGAATGGTGGCAGTGATGACAATGAGAGACTTTATGATTGAATTAGTGGTTGAAATAAGCATAGATGTTTATTTCATGATGTAATTTTTGATGTAGAGTTTATTGAAGATAAGTAAGACCTTCAAAGGGGTGTGTTGGTGAGAGAACTTCAATACATCTAAAGGATGTGGTGACTTAAAAGATCACAAATATGTTTCAAAGACATCTAAAGGTCATATGAGAGGTAAATTTTCAAAAATACAAATCATTCTTATATAATAATTGATAATTCATTTTTAACAATTTGATTAAAATTTTAATCAAGCTTAAAACAACCATTCAATAATTGGATAAATAAGAAGCTTTAGTTTAAAGTCATATTCAAAATTATTCAATCTTTGAACTTAATATATATATATATATATAATATATATTAGATATTTTTTTTCTTCTTAAAATAATCTTCAAAATCTTCAAAATCTAATTGATAAAATATGAATCTTTTATAATTTGAATTAAATTTTTTGAAAATTAAGCTTGAGACCATTCAAACTTAAATTTTACTAAATTTAAAGTCAAAACAGAGCATGACAAATCTAATGATACTAAAAATATGTAATGTGAATTCAATGAAGCTCAAATCAAACATTTAAAAAATATGATTAAAATTTTTTGAGCACTTGTTGAAAGAGTTAAATAATCTTCAAATATTGTATTTTATTAGTGAAAAGCATCTTATTAGAGGAGTTCAATGAGTTTTAAACTTATATTTTGAGGTCATTATAACACCAAAATATTAAATAAATATTCCATGATCAAAGGAATCAAATAATTTGATATATTTGAAACTTTGACAAAAAATAATTAGAGTGTTATTCTTAAAATATAAATAGACTTTCTTTATATATAGAATTAGACATGGAGTGAAAGAGAGCTAATATACCATTCTTAAATATATTATCTTGAAATTAAGAAAGCTTAAAGAACTCAAAATATAGATGGTCACATTGATGAAAACAACCATCAAATGCATTTATTGTTGTTATTTGACACCATTGTCATCCAATTGTAATGCATTTCTCATCGCCTTGTCCTAATATAATCACCATCATTCAATTGTCATTGCTTGACCATCATTGTTTAATTAATTATCATAATTTGACCACCATTGCCCAATTGCTATTGTACAACTATTGTCATCTTCTATCATGTTTCCCGACCATCTGATTTTACTATCATCACTTAACCACCATTACTCGACCAACATCATCATCCTCAACTACTTCTACTAGGATCATAAGAGATCAAATAGATGCTCCCGATCTTATATCACTGTCTTTCCCAATTATAGGAAAAAACAAACTCATATAACTTCATTTATATAGAAATTTTTTTAAATTAGGCTAAGCCCAATGTTTTTTTTTTCTTTTAAGGTTTTTCACATAAAAATTATAATGTTTATGTGCTTTTTTTATTTATATATTTTGTGTGTGAGATCTTAATACAAAACTAAGACATAAAAATCTCTCTTTGATACACTGCAATAATTGTAAATATATTTGTTTATGGCATGCCTGATGCCTCCTTAGGAGCTATTGAGTTCTTGCCATACTTGTAAAAAAAATAACCTATTTTCCTTCACTACTCATTCAAATATTTTATGTTAGAATCTATGTTGGTTCTTTGAGCTACTATTTTATTGTTTACAAATATTAAATTTTATTTCATTAAATCTTTGATGTAAGCATATTGGTTTATATAATATGAGAGAGCATTTATTAAATAAATATATGATATATCATTTTAAAATAAAGAATATTTTTATTTAATAAATTGATAAATTTTAAAAATAAAAGAAATTTATGAGAGCTATATTTTGAAATGGATGTATGTTATCATTTCAAAGTTTTTGGAGAGTTTTTAATTATTTTAATTATTTTTGTGAATGAGATTGTTTTAAAAAGACAATCAAGTTATTATTATGTTATTCTGATAATAAGCTAAATTAAAATTATTATTATATAAATTTATTTAATAAATAATCACTTTTCATTTGAAAACGGTTTATTTTGAAATAGATCAATAATTAAAGTTGTATTCTATTTTAGTAGCAAGAATCGTTAATTTTAATTTTAAAATCAATTAATTTCTTTTAGTAATTATCCAAGGAATTTTTTTAATTAAATTATTTATAATAGTTAAAAACATAACTTTTTGAATAATTAATTATATATTAAATAGTTTAATTTAAAATTGATCTTTCATTTTATGTAACTTAAACTGCATATTTATTTCTCTATCAATAATCTTATCAGCTCAAAATCTTGCTTTGATTTTGTTGCAGCTGTCTAAAAATATAATGATAAAATTATTATAAAAAATAAAAAAAATTATTGCTTAAAAAATTACGATGAATATTACAAATTTTTTTATTTTAAAAAAATTGGATCATAATCTTCTGATAATCATCGCACACTATCAAATTAGATTAAAAAAATATAATTTTTCATTGTAGAATCTCCAAAACGAGGCCAAATACAAATATCAAATGACACTACAGTGCACTTTCTCACTTCACCACACTATCATAACAGCCCCAAACTTCCAAAGGTTTACTTGAGGATCTAAATCAAGTTCTCCCTCCTCAGCTAGCACCTGGTCTTATTTAAACTCAGTCTGCTACAATTCCCATGGATCCACCTCCTCCTTCAAGTGTTCCTATCCTGCAAAACTCACCTTGTCTGTCTCATTTCTTTAACCCTGAGGATTGCTTTTGAAGCCATGACCTCCAAGAACACCTCAAAAGCTAAGAATTCTTAATCTAAGTCAATAAACACTCATCAAAGTGGCATGCTTCTAACCCATTTAATCGACTAAGCTCTTCTCTCAAACATCGCTTCATGGAATGTAGTAGGCCTCCAAGCTATAAAGACCATGTTTCTGGGTTACAGAAGACTAGTTCAATTTCACATTCTGGGCATTCTCTATCTGACGGAGACTAAAATAAATCAAGATCCCAATAATGACTCATTCTTCTCTAAAAAAAAAAACTCTCTCTTCCACGTTAAAGATAGGTGCAACACCTTCTCCACTTGGCGGCCATCTGGATCCTTCAAAGCCCTCCACTGCCAGCCTCCAACTAGGACCCAATCGATGGAGCTTCATCAACCCCATTCTCTACTCTGACCTTTCCTTAACATCATCCGTTAAGGAAACCGCACTAATCACCAGTGTCCTTTCTTCTGCACACTAAATTTTCACCTTCGAGCAGGCGATTAGCACCATCGTGGAATCCGTGATAAGGTGCCGGTTTGAGATAGTTGATCCGACGACCTCTGAAGAAGCGATGCTGGTGAAGATATTGTAGCTATTGCTTAAGCATGAGGTGGCGGTCCTCTAGGGTTTTCAACCAGTATGTTTGAATCATCGAGTACACTTGCTTTAGGGTTGTTGATCGGACGGGGATCTCTCGCCATACGATCGATGCATGAGCTTGTTCGAAGCACTACAATAATAAGTTCATCTAAACTGAAATTAATAAAGCATCAATGAAATGAACATTACATACGTTGAATGAAGAGAAATTTACCAAAGTGTAATATTAAAATTAATCAATTTTACTAATCAAATAAATAATACATTTTTTTTTTGTTTATAGGTTATTCAAATTGTATCATCAACTAAAATCTTTATTTTATTTTTTAAAATATAATTAAACTTGCATTTATCTTTTATTTTCATAATATTGTTTCAAAATATGTGAAAATATCTCATATGTGTTTTTCAAAAATTTAAAAAATAAATACACTAACCTAATTTATTTAAACATAAAATAGAAGTCATTGATCAATCATACTTATGTTTGTATGTAATAAAAATTTAAAATTAAAAAATATCTAACAACATGTCATTTCATTTATTGCATTAGTTGTAAGTAAATTTTCACTAGACCAAGTTATTAAATGATTGAATTTGATTCAAGAATCAAATAACTATAATCAAAGCAAGAGAAGTGTACCAAGTCTATTATGAGCTACTTGAAAAATAAGGAGGTAACAACACAAATGATATAAAGCTAGGCAAGAGGAGATTTTGCATATCAAATGAAAACACATCAATCTCTTTTTAAATTGATCAAATGGACATTTTGCTATCTCATCTTATCGACAATTATCAACAATGGATAGAAGTCCATCAGACTAAGATTTGGGAGCAAAAAGGGGAAGAAGAAACTTGGGGCATATTATATAATTTAAACTTTTAAGCGGATGATGCCATTTGTTGTCAAAAACGATAGTAAAAAATAGTGCGCATAAAAATTATGATTGAAAAAAATTGATAAAATGCCACATCCAATTATTAGTTGTGGTAGGCCTCATAATTTTTGCTTAATTATTCATGAAACAAATCTCATATCTCATATTATTTTACCCTCAACTTACAATGAAATGTGATTGTCATATTTCTTTCTTTCATCGATGGCCCGCAAGAACTAGTTTTCCATTTGACAAGCAATCATAAAATCTAATGAAAGAAAAAAAAGCTAAAATAATAATAATAATAATAATAATAATAATAATAATAATAATAATAATAATAATAATAATAATAATAATAATAATAATAAAATTATGAACATTAAATTGATTACCTTTCTTATTAACTATATTATTATGATCCTTCGCTCTCATTCACTACCAACAAACACTTTTGACTAAAATAGAACAAGTTATTTATAATAATGCCTATTTCTACAAATTGTCTTCACTTTTGTGCCATTTGGCATCATCACTAGCAATATATATATATATATATATATATATATATATAATTGAAAACAACACTTTGTTTTCACTTCTTCTATCTCTAAATTTTATATTGATAAACTTCTTCAAGCAATTAAGAACTTTGTAGACTAAATAGCTTCTACGCATTTTGACTTTATGTCCTCAATCTCTTGACGAAGTTCATGTAGATAAAATTAAGAAATAGAAGAAGTGAGAAGCTCTAAGAGTTGGTTTCTGAATTGTTCAAGAACATGTTGATCGTGTCAGCGATAGTTCTTTACCAAAATATCATAAAGAAAGTGTGGAATTTCATAGGGTTATATGAGCAGTTGCTTCATCGTTTAATCAAAAACATTTGCTAGTAGTGAGTTAGAGCAGAAGGGTCATAGTAACTAGGAAGACCCTAAAGAAAGTGATTTAAGAATTGGCAAAGGCAATCAATCTAAAGGTTGCTATGTTTTTTTTTTCTTAATTTTAAACTCTTCTTGGCCTTAACTATATGCTTAAGCAATTAATCATAACAAGTTTGAGGAGACTATTATGCCAAGAGTTTAACCCTAAATCAAACAAACTTTGCCCTAAGTTCTAAATTTAAAATCACCATTTATCTATTCTTCAAAAGATTTTACTAGAAATTATTCGTAAAAATTATCCAAAAAAATTACAATTATGTAAGTGAGACTTTAAACAATTATTCTTTATATCACAATATTCTTCCACTTGAAGGTTGAATTTATGATATATTATCCTCATAGAGTTATATCTTTATGACACTTTTTCTCAATTAACTATAGAGATTAACCTTAGGTTAAGTATAGATTTACCTTGATTATCCAATCTAAGATCAAACAATATGTGCATTACATGAAAAATCCCTTTATGGACAATGACCCTATGTCAATTTGTGCTATCATATTGGCTTCAAATGAACCTAAAATATATATCATAGTTTAAATTCATTCAAATAAGAGCAATCTACATAATAATGAAGGAAGATCAAAACTTCAATATAGAAATTATGAATCTTTGTGGTCAGTCATAGTTATATCTCTCACAAAATAATATGTGGCTATTTTTTAAATAAATAATATAACCAAAGAAAAAATTGTGATAGCTTTTACATTGGACCATAGAGAGAGAATTTGATTTTTAGGAGGGAAATAATATTTTAGAATTTTTAAAAATTTCTAAATATTTTTTTATCAAATTTTAAAAATTCCAAAGCTTGTATAACCAAATTTTTTTTTAAACAAAAAAATTAAAGTTCAAAGGTTAAAAAAAGGAATATATATATATATATATATATAATTCTTATATTTTTACATATCTCACACTTAAAATTTAATATTTATAAATATAACACCTTTGGTATGCTTGTAAATAATAATGAATGTTATTTTTTTATATAATATTAAGATTTGTGTCTTATATATAAATATCAAAATTTAGATATTAGATATGTAATATATAAGAATTGTATGTATGTAAATGCCCTAAGAAAATAAAAACCAAAAATGGCCAAATTATGGCAAGTTACATGTCTCTAAGGATTGAGCTTTGTGCACTAGTATCGTTAGCTAACTTATGGATTAATTATCTAATATCATTCTCATATATACCTTTTAGGTGTTTTCATATCCTAAGAATTATTTTTTTAATGTAAATACTTTTGAACACTTTTAGATAACTTTAAGCTAATTTTTTTTTTAAAAAAAAATCTTCTTAGAATCCTAGGAGAGGTTTATAGTGATGACCATAGAGTGGTCATATATTAGAAATTATTTTAAAATTATGATTTTTATGTCTAATGTTTTCAAAACTCTAGTGGTAAATTTTGTTGTCAAAAAATTAAAAGAAAAAAATAAATTATACATAAATTTTAGCCATATTGTTACACAATAAAGATATGAATTTTTTGTAATAAGAAATATCTACATAAAATCTTAAAGCTTTGCCCAATATCATCTAACACAGATTAATTGATCAATATCAGTAGTCATCATCACCATCATTTAATGATACTTGTCAATTAACATTAATAGTAGCTGACACTCATCATCTATTAGTTAATGACTTCTAATTCTCATGTTCTAAATTACTTGTAGGGGTGAGCATTTGATCAGTTCGATTGAATTTTTTGTTAAACCAAACAAAAGAACAAAATAACTTAAAATAATCGAACCATCCAAATAACATATAAAATCAAACTAATCAAACCGAACTATAATTCAATTTATTCGATTCGATTTTCAATTAAACCGAATAGCATATAAAAAAATTATTTTTTTAATAAACTAATTAATTAAAACAATCTAATAAATTTTATACATTAAAAATTTCTTCGTCAATTAAAAATCTATAAATCTATACAAATAATTAAACATTTACAATCAAAATTATATATTTATATTAAACTTTTTAACTAATTTTAATTTATTCGATTTATTCTATTTAACATATCTTTTAAGAAAAAATGAAACAAAAATCAAAAAGCGAATAACTCAAGAAATATTTTAAAAGGAAGGCTTAGAAATACTAAGGGCTATTTGGGATAAATTTTATTTTGTATTTTCTGTTTTTTTTTTTATGCTATTTTAAAAAATAATATATTTGTTTAATGTTTTTTTAATTATTTTTAAAATAAATAATTTTATTTTTAAAACACTCAAAAGTCAAAACAACTTTTAGATATTTTAAATATTATTAAAAATAACAATTACAATTAAATATATTTTATTTTAAAATAAAACATAAAAAAATAATAATAAGAAACAAAAAACAAAAAAGATCTCTAACGGTCCTTAAAATTTTAGATTATATATTATCTATGGCAAGATAAAAATAATCTAATAGAACTATATTATGAGATAGAATCTATTTGAACAAAATTAAAATAGAAGTTGGTGAAGATGATAGAAATTATTTAGATTATGTTAGTTAAATTTATTTGTCTTTTAGAAACTAAAAAAATATATCTAAAACGAAAAAATGAATGAGTTAAATTTTGAATGCAAGTTCTCGCCTAAAAATCTTATTTCAGTTTGAAATAATTTGATTTTTGGCTCTCAAATGACTAATCCATTTTTTCAAACTAACCATTTAAATGGTTTTAGATAGTTGAAGTGTTCATCAATATTATTTAAGAACACTAGAACATCATCAATATAGAATAAAATATATTTAAAATAATCTTTAAATATATCATTCATGATATGCTGAAATTCAAAAGGTGCATTTTTTAAACCAAAGGGCATTATGTTCCATTCGTAATGTCATAAATACTATTTTATAGCGATCATTCTTTTATGGATTATCTCGATTTTAAATCAAATTTGAAAAATATTTTTGCATTTATTTAATAAATTCCTTTATTATGGAATTGGATCCATTTTAAAACTTTGTTTAACGACTTGTAATTAATTACAAGTCACGGTCTTCCTCTTTCCTTTCATAACATAGAATGTGGTACATCCAAGAGGAGTAGGATTGCCGAATTATTCCTTTCTTTAATAAATCCTCTCTTCTTTGCATAGGTAGTGTATTCATCGACAAGGGGCGAGCTTTAGTGGGAATGTCCCACTACATGAGTCTTTCTTTCCCAAAAAACAATTGGGTTGTCACCACAAACTTCATTTTGGAATTTTTGGTGACAATTTTGAATTTTTTCTTTGAATTTTGGGAAAGAAATTTGATGTTTAAAAGTTAAACTAGCAATTTCTTCTTGTAAATAATTTATATGCATACTTATTATTAAGCCTATTCATTTCATTTATGATAATTTCTTTAGGATTTGTGATAAAACGGAATGTGATTTCTTTATCCCAAAAAAACTGAATTCGATCATCATTCTAGTGATAGACATTATTTTAAGAAGAAAAAGAGTTCCCAAAATAATGTATTATGTCAAATTTTTGACTAAAATAAAAGGCATTTGAATACAAATATCATCTTGACACACAGCCACAGATGATAATTTATACTTAATTTATAAAGACTCACCGTCGACTGCCTTTAACCACTAGCTAGTTTTTTTAAAATATTTAAAAGAGATTATTCCTTCTTGTATACAATTTAAATTTGCTCCACTATCAACTAGAGTAGTTAAATTTGGTAAAATAAATTCTTTATTTATAATTAATTTGATGGAAATATACCATTTATGGTATATTGCCCTTTGAATATTTTGTAAGAAACCTGGTTCTTGATTAGAAACCCATATTTTCAAATGAATTGGCATCTTCGATTAATTTCAAGATCCATTAGACGACCATTCATTTGCTCTTACTCAGCTTTAATTTGCTGAACTTCTAATTTTAGTTTCTTTAATTCAGTTTTTAGCTCTGCTAAAGAAGCTAAATTAGAGGATGATGTACTTGCCTTAGATTTTTTCTTAAATACTTTAGATAAGGAGTATATAGGAGGCTTGTAATTAAATTTTTCTAGTTTATCTTTCTTATCATTAAGAAGATCAATAATTTTATCACGAGTTGAATCATTTTCAACTTGTGATAAAAGTTTAATTAATTGGTCCTTTTGCTCGGGTAGTGTACAGCACTTATTTATTATATTTTTATAATAATCTACTCGCATGCATATATAGTTAGATTTTATCATTTATCGATGAGGATGAAGATGAAATATGTTCTTCTTCTTCTTATTTAGAATCGAGGATGTAAGTAGAATTTTCATCGAGGTTTGTTTTAACCCCCGTCAATCGAAGTTCATTTAACTTCTTGTTGACGGTCCATTGTAATGACACATCGGCCACATTTGTAATATTTTATTTCTCTTGTCTCTTTGGTTTTAGAACCGGAGGACGAGAGTGCTTGTTGTCGTGAATTTGTCACATTTTTTATGGCGTGATTTTTCACATTTAGGAAAAATATTTCATGTTTTCCTTGTGTTTAGATATAAGGGCGTACAGGGGTCATGAATTGCGAGAATTCCAAGTTGTTTCCTCAAGTAGATGCTTTCTTTTCATTTAATCTTTTAATTTAACATTAGTGAAAATTGCTAAACCAATTTTAATACATGCATAAATAAGGTTTCCATATGGCGTAAATTATTGGTGCTATGTGCAAGCTATGATGAAGGCCTTCTTCTTTCTCAATGAAAAGCGAAGGCATTCATGGATGTTCATAATGAACAAAGATATTATCAACAAAGAACTTCGTGGTTCTTGATGGTGGAACTATTTTGGAAATTAAATATTCTTTTAGATCAATCAAAAGTCTTCAATGGATATGGCCCCAAAATGAGAAATTAATCCCAAAAAAATTGAGGACAAATCTTGCTCATTTCTTTATGCCAAATCCATGGATTTGGTCGAGTTATACTTGGAAAGGACCCTAGTTGGTCCATCAAAGATAATTTTACTAAAATGGTGAATTCAATCAACATTGAGGATAAGCTCAAGCAAATTAAAGCCATTATTAAAGCTACAGATTCGATTCCTCAAAAATTATTTTTGAGCTATCGAAGGTACTACAAAGCATCACAAGGCGTTATCCTCATGAGAGATTCAACATAAGAGCGTCTCAAAATCTGAAAATCAACTTAGGTGTTTAATCCTATCTACTGATAATGAGTCTTACGTCGGCGTGGAATCGGAGAAACTTAAATTCATAAGGACCCACTAGAATATTGCTACTTTCCAAAGTAGTACTTATCTTCAGACAAGGAACCTACTTTACATAAAGTGGGTCCCACCAAAGAAATCTATACATTTCAAAGTAGCCATCTTATAATATTACGCCTTTGCCTCTAAAAGTATCTTTTATTTAATAATAGTAGCTTTTTTAAAGTTTCTAATAATTATACGTTGCTTAACTTCTTAATGTTTCTCTTTTAATAATTGTACCTTTGCTAAAGTCTCTCTCAGCCTCCACCTACATATAAGGAGGCTCATGTATTATGAGTGCTCTGCTCGCTTTCTTTTCCTTCTCTCTTCTCTTCTATTCTCTTCTTGTACTCTCCTTAGTTCTTCCTACTTCGCCATCGTGTAAGTTATTTTTAAGTTTTAATAAATAAGTGTTTTATATATCCTGGTTTAAGTCTTAGAAAAATTTAATTACAAGTCTTAGAAAAATTTAAAATTTAAGTCTTAGATTTTTTCTTAAATACTTCCAATAAGGAGTATATAGGAGGCTTGTAATTAAATTTTTCTAAGACTTAAACCAGGATATATAAAACACTTATTTATTAAACCTTAAAAAAAATACTTCATGATGAGGTGGGAAGAAGGGAAGTACAAGAGAATAGAGAGAAGAGAGAAAGAGAAATTGAGCTTATAATCCTGACAGAGCCTCTTAAATAGGGTGAGAAGAAACTGTTAGAAGTAAAGGACAATTAAAAAAAAAAGCGAAGTTACTATGATAATATTAAATGAAACTACTTATCTACTATTATGAATACTTTAAGAGCTAAAAGGCACAAATATAAGATGGCTTTTTGAATTATTTCTATTGGTGGGACCCACTTTATGTAAAGTACTTCTTGGTGAAGATAGCGACTTTTGGAAAGTCTTCCGTTTTATGAATTTAAGTTTCTCGTGGATTCTACGTCCGAGTCGTCAAGACTACGCCGTATATGAATGGGATTAAACACCTGCATTGATTGATTTTAAGATGTTTCTTATGTTGAATCTCATGATACATCTTTTGATGCTTTGTAGTATCTCATCAGCTCAAAATCAGTTTTGAGGGATGTTGAGTAAGCTTTAATAATGGCTTTAACTTGACTTATCCAATTCCACCATTTTAGTAAAATCTTTAAAGGACCAACGATTGAAGGGTCCTTTCCAAGTATTCGACTCAAATCCATGGATTTGGTCCGTGAAATGAGCAAGATTTTACACATTTTTTTCGATTAATAACCCTCAAACTTCCATCATTGAAGACTTCTTCGGAATGAAGAATATTTAATTTTACTCCAAAATAGTTCCATGTCATCTTTGATAATATAATGTTTTATGAACATCCATGAATGCCTTCATTTGTCATTGAGAAGGAAGGTCATCTTACCTTATAATTGCTATTTTGTAAATTAGTGGAGGATAAGAATACATTTTTTCTTGGAATGGAATTAAGCCCATTCTTGATGAAAGATCTTTCGTATAACGCATTTATTATATAAAATTGTATGGTTCATTTGATCACGAACATGATTAATCTCAATACACTTTAATTGTATTAAGATTTTTTCATAATTTTCTCTTGAGAGATTAGATTCAAATGGGAAAGGATTGTTTCCCAAATATCTTTCAAATAAGAATATTATTTATTGAATCGGATTAATTTCAATAATATTCTTTTATTTCTTTAGAGAAATAAATAGGTTCTTGCGACATCTTTTAGGGATTTGCAACTTTTAGAGGGTTCATCCTTTTCAACCGTAGTTGAAGAGGAAGTACTATAAAGATAAGTTTACAAATTGATCATGCCAATTATTGAATTGACCGGATCTTTGCCATTAGAGCAGCCATGGCCGTGACCTCCTTGAAAAGAAAGACATCCTCGGTTAGTAGTAGTCATTCTTCCATGCGGGGTGATCCACGCCTGATCGTCCCTACAAGAATTCATGGGTCAGAAAATCAGGAAGAGAATTTTTATTACCTTTAATGAATTCGATGTCGAAATCAAAGGCGAGAGCCGATTATGATGCAAAATTTATTTTGAAACTAAATTTTGACATCTTGTTCAATGATGTATTTGGTAGAGCATGTCAAGAAAGAAAATGCTGATTAAGCAAATCATCTTGGAATTTTGAGATGCACTTAATCACATAAAGCATTTCTTTTTGATAATGGAATACTTTTGCTGAGTAGGATTCCATTTACTAGAAACTAAACAAACTAATTCTTCTTTAGAATTCTTTCGCTGCTTTAGGATACCTCCATAGCCCTTATCGAGGATCTTTTTTTTAAAACTAGTAGTTAAGATTAAGAGGGAAGGTTTTGAACCCTTTCTTTAATTTTGCATACCATGATATGAGTATCGGACCATGGTGGGGATTCTTTTTTCAAAAGAGTGACATCTTTGGCGATTTTGATAGAAATCGTACATAATTGAGATCCTAAGAACCGCTTATCTAAAATTTCAAAAAATATATAATAAAGCATTGGATATATTATAGCATCTTATTTCATAATTTTTTTAAAATAACCATTTAAATGTTTTTTAGATGGTTGAAGTGTTCATCAATATTATTTGAGAATACCAGAATATCATTAATATAGACTAAAATTCTTTAAATATATTATTCATGATATGTAAATTGAAGGTGCATTTTTTAGGGCATTACGCCATTCGTAATGTCCAAAAAATGCTATTTTATAGTGATCCGATTCTTTTATTTGGATCTGCCAATATCCTGATTTTAAATCAAATTTAGAAAAATATTTTTGCATTATCCAATCTATTTAATAAATTCCTTTTATTTAGAATTGGATATCTGATCCATTTTAAAACTTTGTTTAGCGGCTTGTAATTAATTACAAGTCGCGGTCTCCCTCTTTCCTTTTTTACTGAATTCATAACATAGAATGCGGTACAACTCCAAGGGGAGTAGGATTGCAATTATTCCTTTCTTTAATAAATCAGCAATCTCTTCTTTGCATAAAGCAAGGTAGTGCTCGTTCATCTGACAAGGATGAGCCTTAGTGGGAATTTCATTGAAATTAATGTGCGGAGATCCACTACATGAGTCTTTCTTTCGAGAAAGTTTGGGTTGTCACCATAGACTTCCTTTTGGAATTCTTGGTGGCAATTTTCTTTTAATTTTGGGAAGAAATTTGTTGTTTAATAGTTAAACTAGCAATTTCTTCTTGTAAATAATTTATATGCATAGACTTATTATTAAGCCTATTCATTTCATTTATGATAATTTCTTTAGGATTGGTGATAAAATGGAATGTGATTTCTTTATCCCAAAGAAAACGAATTCCATCATCAATTCTAGTGATAGGCATTATTTTAAGAAGAAAAGGAGTTCCCAAAATAATGTGTTGTGTCAATTTTGACTAAAATAAAATACAAATATCATCTTGACACATAGATGATAATTTATACTTAATTTGTAAAGATTCACCGTCGGCTTTAAGCGGCTTTTTTCAAAATATTTAGAAGGAATTATTCCTTCTTGTATACAATTTAAATGCTCGTATCAACTAGAGTTAAATTTGGTAAAATAAATTCTTTATTTATAATTAATTTAATGGAAATATACCATTTCTGGTATATTGCCTTTTGCATATTTTGTAAGAAACCTGGTTCTTGATTAGAATTGGCTTCTATATTTTCAAATGAATTGGGCATCTTTTGATTAATTTCAAGATCCATTAGACGACCATTCATTTGCTCTTGCTCAACTTTAATTTGTTGAACTTCTAATTTTAGTTTCTTTAATTCAGTTTTTAGCTCTGCTAAAGAAGGCGAATTAGAAGATGATGAACTTGACCTCAGTTTTTCTTAAATACTTTTGATAATATATATTGTAATTAAATTTTCTAATTTATCTTTCTTCTTATCATTAAGAAGATCGATAATTTTATCACAGTTGAATCATCTTCAACTTAAAGTTTAATTAATTGGTCCTTTTGCTGGGTGGCATATCTGAGACTATCATATTTATTATATTTTTATAATAATCTATCTGATAGGACTTACAGTTAGATTTATCAGTTTTAGAATCGATGAGGATGAAGATGAAATATGTTCTTCTTCGATTCTTTAGAATCGAGGATGTAAGTAGAATTTTCATCGGGTTTTTTAACCCTTCATCAATCGAAGTTCATTTAACTTCTTCTTGATATCATTTATGTAATGACACATGGCCACATTTATAACATTTTATTTCTCTTGTCTCTTTGGTTTTAGAAGGCGAGAGTGCTGTGTTGTGCATGAATTTATCACATTTTTTATGGCCTTTTCATGTTTAGGAAAAATAGTCTTTCATGTTTTTCCCCTATTTTTGGAAAATAAAGGACGTACAGGATCACAGTTGAATTGTTCACAGAATTTGCCAAGCTGTCTTTGCTCAAGTAGACGTTCTCTTTTCATTTGATCTTTTAATTTAAGATTAGAGCATATAACTAATCAGTTTTAATACATGCAGAAATAAGGTTTCCATATGTTAGGGTTTCATATGGGATGGTTCCATCATAGAGGCGAAGAGAAACCTTAACCACAAATAGATTGGGAAGGCCTTCAATGAATTTTGCTTCCGGTGAATTGGCATCATAAAGTGTCATGATGTGCTAGAAATATATCCTTGTACCATCAAAATGGGTTAAGGATGGACATCTTAATTTTTTTGTAAGGAGCGAGTTTTTCTCCTTGATCTCCAATGGATCCAAAATGATCTATAATTATTTGAGAAGATTATACAATTTTCATTAGGTTTTTTTGTTCTTTTGGAAGATCCTTAGTACTTAAGTCAATTTGCTAAGGAGGTCTTCCCTTTGAGGATGAAAAAATTATCCCACCATCCTTTGAGTTCCGAGAATCACGAAATGATGATGGCTCGAAATAATATGTGGTTTTGCTTGATGTCTCAGATTGAGTAGCAAACATAAGCATTTGATGAAGGGTATGAATGATTTGATGTTGAAAAGTCCATCAATATTCCATTCATATAAAGAATCTCCATCATAGAATTTCTACGAAATGAGTATCTTCCTCAAATAATAAATCGAGGAGTGGGTTTTATAATAATGTTTTCCAAATTTTTCTTTGGATAAGAAAGTTTTGGATATCAAGGAGGATGAGGATCTTGTAATTCTTGAAAAGGTTTTGAACTTTTTCAATATTGATCGGTATTTTTGAGGATTCATTTGAATCTTCATCGATTGATATCTTCAAGAGCTCTACATACTTTTCACTTAAATTTAGAATCAAATTTTGAATGTCTTCAGAAGAGGGTCCTAACTTAAGAGCCAATTTAGGAGGTGGTTGGATAAAGGTTTTACAAATGGGTTTATACTAGTAGAAGCTTTTTCTGAAGCTTTGCTAGTTTCAGGGCTAGAAACCTTTTGTTTAAGCATCTGATCGATTTTAGACTCTAGGCTAAAAGATGATCGATTATTTGAAGTATCTTACTATAATTAAGTTGTTTAATTACATAATAAATTCTTTAGAATTTGTGGATCGAACTTATTTTTCAAAGGCTAATTCTAAAGGTTTATCATCCACCATTTTTAGATGGAGGATAAGATGCTTCAATTATTTTTCCTTGCTCTGTTTGCCATTTTTTGGTAGTTAAAATAGCAACTTGAGCATAGTAACTGCAAAACCATGTGACGAAAGGAATAGTTGCTTGGCTTGACTATTTCTTTCTCTCATTTTCTCAAAATATAAATCATTTATTTTGAGATGTTGGTCTTGAGAAGTAAAACTTCTATACCAAGTATAAAATTATCATACTTTGGTTGGAAGTATTCCTTCAGAACAACCTCTCTAGTCTTAGAACCTATTGTATAGCTCAATAAGACTAAAGTTCATTTTAGATGGAGTGAGAGATTGATTTTCTCTCACTTGGATGATATATGATTTTTTATTTAGAAGGCCTCGTGATGGTTTAGAGTGTGTGAACCATCCGATCTAGACTTCTCTCGAGGTTTGAAGGGATAGAAACCCTAGGAAGTGTGATGGATCGATGAGGGTTGAATCTGACTTCAACATCGCCATCAGTTATTTGAATTATCTGATCTACATCTTGATTAATGGAAGGTCTTGGTGCGACCAGATGGTATAGTCCATGAGTCAGGAAATACCACCTCATTCCATTTAATCACTCTATTAGTAGCAATATGGGATGCTAATAGATTTGTTTCAATCAGAGTAGTTCATTTGGTTGAGAACTCTAGGATTTAGAGTATTTAAAACTCAAAAATGAATTCTAAAAATTAGAGCAATAGTTTGAGAAGGAAATCATAACCATAAAGCTGTAAATGTAATTTTAGAGCTTCAAAAAGATTTATATCAGAAAGAGATAAACTTAGATTAGGAAAGGTGTTGAAATGGCTGAGGCATGAGATACACTCATTAGGGATTGAGCCCAGTGAAGGCATCTATCATATCTTAGGCTTGCTAAAATAGAAGCATTAAGACCTTTAAGGGTTAAATATTTGAATGCTATCTGCATCATCCCTATATGAATATATTTAAAATCTTGCATATATTTATGCAGATCTTCAAATGTTAGTAGATAAATAGTTTTATCCATTTGATCTACAGTAATGATTTGTTCTACAGTTTTCACTGAAGATTTTCCTTAAAATCAAAAGTTCCAAATTGATAAATGATAGTTTTATCAATCTTGGGGAGAGACCATCTATTTAGGTCTTCTTCATTCAAGGGAACTCGCCATTTTAGGTTCTTGATTAAAATTATTTCTCTAATCGTTAGATTAGAAGTTACTTAGAAGAGTAGAAGCCATATAATTAAAGGGAAAAGGAGAGAGGAAGATGATGGAGAATTTGAAACAAATTACATAAGGATAAAATAAACTAAGTATAAACCTCCATTAGAGAATTATCTTCCAGATCAACAAAATAGGACTTACAACCCTTTCAAGCCTCGTGAGGATTTACCATTTGCTATGAAGGGATTATAAACCTCTGAGATTATCCCAAGCATTAACAATAGACTTATCACCCTATCAAGCATCATATGATATGGATTTCGTGAAAAGGGATAAAAGCCATGGGAGGAATGAACAAAGTCTTGGTTCATCAAGCATGGATATGAACAATCTATAAATCCTTCCTCTGGGGCATCATGGCTCGATCGGAATAAACTAGGATATATAAAACTTATTATTAAAACAAAATAACTTCATGATGGTGAGCGAATAGGGAGTACAGAGAGGAGAATAGAAGAGAAGAGGAGATGAAAGCAGAGCTTACATAATTATAGACATAGCCTCATAGAGTGAAAGAAAAGAAACTTTCTTGAAATAAGAAAATGTATAATTTTTAATAGAAACTTGTTAAACAATCTTATATTAAATAAAAAGATACTTTTCTAGAGGCTAACAGACATAATATATAAGATGGCTACTTTTGGAAAGTAAATTATTGGTGGGACCCACTTTATGTAAAAGGTTCCTGTGAAGATAAGCTTACTTTGGAAAGTAGTAATTATTTCTTATGGGTCTTTTTTGAATTTAAGTTTCTCTCTTAATTGATCAAGACTTGCATTAAGATGATAGGTGATTAAACACCTTGGCGAGTTGATTTTTTGTAGATTTTTTTGAGATAATTTTTGAATCTTGATTCATGAGGATAATGTCTTTTGATGCTTTGTAGTATCATAAAAAATCCATAGTTTAGGATTAATTGATAAAAATAATGGCTTTAATTTGGTTGAGCTTCAATTGATTATCCCACCATTTTAGTAAAATTATCTTTTAAAGGATTGATGATGGGTCCTTTCAAGTTAAAATTTAAAATCCATGGATTTGTCAAAATGAAAAAATGCAGATTTTTTCTTTTTGGATTAATATTTTTGACTTCCATCCATCATTGAAGACCTCTTTGATTATGGAAGAATATTTAATTCTTCTCAAAATAGTTTACCATCGAAGAACCATCTTTGGAAGTTCTTTTATTGATGATATCTTGTTCATTATGAACATCCATGAATGCCTTGTTTATCATTTGAGATAAGGCCTTTATGCTTTATATAATAATTTATAATTTATATTATTAGTGGAGGATAAGAATACATTTTCTCTTGGAATGGAGTTAGACCCATTCACTTTGAAAGATCTTTGTATAAATTCTAGACAAAATTGTATATTTCATCAAACATGATTAATCTCAATACACTTTAATTATAAAGATTTTTTTCATAATTTTCTCTTGAGAGATTATCAAATGGGAAAGGATTGTTTCCCAAATATCTTTCAAATAAGGCCAGATTATTTGAATAATGGAGGGCAATAATATTCTATTTTATTTCTTTGAAATAACATGTTCTTATAATGACATCTTTTGGGGATGGTGTTACTTTTTTAGAGGGTTTCATTAGTTGAAGAGGAAGTATAAAGATATTTTCATCATGCCAATTGTTGAATTGATGATCTTTTGCCATTAAATCGACTGCGACCTCCATGAAGAAGGACTTTCGGTTAGAGTGGTCATTCTTTGCGGGTGATCCAATTCGTCTGAAAATTCGATTAGAAGAGAATTTTCATTACCTTTAATGAATTGATGTAGAAGAATCTGAGATTTGATAAAATTATTTTGAAACTAAATTTTAACATCTTGTTGAAATATTTGGTGAGAATAGTATATCAAGGAAAATGTTGATTAAGTAAATCATCTTAAATTTTGAGATGACTTAATCACAGAAAGCATTCTTTTTTTGATAATGGAATACTTTTAGTAGGATTCCATTTACTATAAGTGAACTAATTCTTCTTTAGAATTCTTTATTGAAGATACCTGCCCTTCAGAGCATGTTTCAACAATTTTGAAACTATTAGTCCAAGATTAAGCAGAAGGTTTTGAAACCTTTCAATTTCTTATGGTGATTCAGACCAAGGTGGGGATTCTTTCTTAATCTATCAATGAGTATTTTCAAGATTTTGATAGAAATTAGCTACATAATTGAGCTCCTAAGAAATATTGGTTTTATCAAATGATAACAAAATTTGTTTAAATTCAATACTTATCATGATATAATAAAGCATTGGATATATTATGGCCTAAAATCTTATTTTGAAATAATTTGATTTTTATCTCTCAAATAATCATCCATTTTTAAAATTAACCATTTAAATGTTTTATGGATTTGAAGTGTTCATTTGTTTGAGAATACCAAATATCATCAAATAGACTAAAATATATTTAAAATAATCTTTAAATATATTTCATGATATATAAAATTGAGTGCATTTTTTAGACCAAAGGGCATTACGTTCCATTTATAATGTCAAAAGAGAAATGATCTATTTTATAGCGATGATTCTTTTATCTCGATCGCCAATATCGATTTTAAATCAAATTTGGAAAATATTTTTGCATTATCAATCTATTTAATAAATTCCTTTTATTAGAATTAGATATTTGATCCATTTTAAAATTTTTGTTTGGTGCAATTAATTCGTCATCTTCTCTTTCCTTTTAGGATTAAACATAGTAATTTCAAGAGGATTGTATTCCTTTTTTTTTAATAAATTACATCTCTTCTTTGCATAGGTAGTGCTCATTATTTGACAAAGATGATTAGTAATGTCTCATTTGAAATTATCAATGTGGAGATCCTAGTCTTTTCCTACAATTGGGTTTACTTTCCTTTTAGAATTCTTGGTGACAATTTAAATTTGTTTGGGGAAGATTTGTTTAATAAAAATAACAATTTCTTCTTGTAAATATTTACATAGACTTATTATTAAATCTATTCTTTTTCATTTATGATAATTTCTTAGGATTGATAAAAAAAAATGTGATTTCTTTATCCCAAGAAAACATTGAATTCATTTCATCAATTCTAAATTGTATTATTTTAGAAGAAATGGAGTTAAAAATAATGTGTTGTTATAATTTTGATAAAATAAAGGCATTTGAATCAAATATCATCTTAGACACCAGGATGATAATTTATATAATTTGTAAAGATTCCTTTCTGCTTTATTTTCAAAATATTTAGAAGGAATTATTCCTTCTTGTATACAATTAATTCTATTTTAACTAGGTTAAATTTGTAAAATAAATTCATTATTTATAATTAATTTGATGGAAATATATCATTTCAATATATTTCCCTTTGAATATTTTGTAAACTGGTTCTTGATTAGAATGAACTTTTATATTTTCAAATGATTAATCTTAGTTAATTTAGATCATTCTTTTTTTGAAGATTTGGCGCTGAAATGATCTCATTCAAATATGATCGATTTAAAACATATCTTTCTTTCTTCAAATTGAAAGGTAAACTTCTAAAAAAAAATTTTCACAAAAGATGTATTGCATAAGAACCTCTTTTTCTCTAAAGAAATAAAAAGAATATGAAATTTCAATTATTCAATAAATAATCTGGGCCTTATTTAAAAGATATTTAAACAATCCTTTTCCCATTTGAATCTAATCTCTCAGAGAAAATAAAGAAAAAATCTTCATATAATTAAAGTGTATTGAGATTAATCATGTTATGATGGATGAATTTAATTTGTAAAAATGCGTTATACAAAGATCTTTCATCAGCGAATGGGGTCTAAATCCATTCAAGAGAAAAATGTCTTCTTATCCTCCACTAATTTATACAAATTGGCAATTATTGGTGCTATGTGCTTTTGTGAACTTGTCAAAATGAGAAGGCATTCATGGATGTTCATAATGAACAAGATATTATCACAAAGAACTTCCGGATGGTTCTTGAATGGTGGAACTATTTTCAGAATTAAATATTCTTGATCAATCAAATAGTCTTTCAATGGGATGGAAGCCCCCAAAATGAGAGATATTAATTCCAGAAAAATGATTTAAGGACAAAATATTTCTCATTTCTTCATGGATTGCCAAATCCCATGGCTTTGAAGGTGGAACATTATACTTGGAAAGGACCCTTTTGATTCTTCAAAAAATAAAATTCAATCAATGATAAATCAACAAATTAAGTCATTATTAAATTATTAATGCATTCCTTCAAAAAACTATGAATTTTGAGATATTTTATTAAAGCATCATTTTCCCTGAGGAGATTCAACATATTCAAAATCTACAATTCCCTTTTTCTTTTCTTATTCATTATTCACGGCTTATAAAATTAGGAAGAAAATTTCTTTATTTAGTAATCTTCATATGGTTAATTGCTCTAAAAGCCATCTTTAAATCATTTTCTTAGCCTGAAGTATTTTATGATAATAGCTTTGTAAGATTTTTTAATAATTATATGTTTAACTTCTAAGAAATGTTTCTCTTTGTTTAATATTGTACCTTTGCAAATACTTATGAACCGATTTGTTCATTCTCCCATCTATTTGCACAAATGGCCATCCTTTGATATGTTAATAAGTCTTTTTTTGTTGGAATGATAATTCTCGTAGAGGTTTATGCAGTCTTTAATGGCCATAAATCCCTGTTGCATGAGGCTTTGAAAGGGTTGTAAGTCTATTTTGTTGTATGCAGGAAGATAATTCTCAATGGAGGTTTATAATTAGTTTGTTTTATCTTTATGTGGTATTTGTTTCAAATTCTAACATCATCTTCCTCTCATTTTTTCTCTTTTGGTTATATGGCTTCTACTTCTTTTGATAACTTTAATTAGAAAAATAATAATTTAATCAAGAACTCTAAAATGGAAGAGTTCCCCTTGAATGAAGAAGACCTAAATAGATGGTCTCTCCACCAAGATTGATAAAACTATCATTTATCAATTTGGAACTACAGCTGATGATGATGTTGAAATTTGATTCAACCCTCGTCGATCCATTATACTTCCTAGGGTTTCTATCCCTTCTAAAACCTTAGAGAAGTCTAGATCAGATGGTTCACACACTCTGAGAGGCCTTCTAAATAAAATCATCATCATGGTGAGAAAATCAATTTCCCACTCCATAGAAATGAACTTTTAGTCTTAATGAGCTATAGGTTCTAAGACTAGAATGTTATTAGAATACTTCCAACAAAGATGATAATTTTTGTACTTGGTATAAGTTTTACTTCTCAGACCAACATCTTGAAATAAATGATTTATATTTCGAGAAAATGAGAGAAAGAAATAATCAAGCTAAAGCAACTATTCCTTTTGTAGCATGGTTTTGTAGTTATTATTCACAATCTGCTCAAGTTACTATTTTAACTACAAAAAAATGGCAAACAGAGCAAGCAAAAATAATTGAAGCATCTTATCCTCCATCAGTTATAAAAATGGTGGATGATAAATCTTTAGAATTAGCGAGAAAATAAGTTCCAATCACATTCAAAGAATTTATTCTGTAATTAAACAACTTATTATAGTAATAGTATACTTCAAATAATCCGATCATCTTTTTTTGTCTCTAAAATCGTATCTTAAACAAAGGTTTTACTATCAAAGCTTGAAAAGCTTCTATAAGTAAACCCATTTGTAAAACCTTTTATCCAACCACCTCTAATGCTCTTAAGTTGGGACCTCTTAAGAAGAAATTTGATTCTAAATTTAAGTGAAAAGTAGAGCTCTTGAAGATATCAATCTGATGAAGATTCAAATGAATCCTCAACAAAGTGATCTTGATCAATCAAGTGATATTGAAAAAGTTCAAAACCTTTTTTAGAATTACAAGATCCTCCTCCTCTTGATATCCCAAACTTTTTATCGAATTTGGAAAACATTATTATAAAAAACCCACTCCTCGATTTATTATTTGAGGAAGATACACATTTGAAGGAAATTCTATGATGGAGATTCTTTATATGAAAATATTGATGGACTTTAAACATCAAATCATTCATACCCTTCATGAATAGTTATGTTTTTTCTCTTTGTTTGATCTAGACATCAAGCAAAACCACATATTTATCATCATTTTATTCTGGAACTCACGAAAGAATGGTGGGATAATTTCTCCTTGTTCCTCAAAGGGAAGACCTCCAGAGAAATTGACTTAGTAAAGGATCTTCCAAAAGAATAGAAAACCTAATGAGTGGTCTATCTTCTTCTCCAAACATTATAGATCATTTTGTGGATCCATTGGACATGAAAAACTCACTCCTTTTCCAAAATTAAGATGTCCATTTTTAATCCATTTTTTTGATGGTACAAGGATATATTTCTAGCAGCGTCATGACACTTTATGATGCCAATAGCCTTCCTTTGGAAGCAAAATTCATTGAAGGCCTTCCCAATCTATTTCTTTGAAAAGGTTAAGGTTTCTTTTATCTGATGGAACCATCCCATGAAACCCAACATATGGAAACCTTATTTCATGTATTAAAAGCGGATTAGCTTTTCTTTGATCTTAAATTAAAGATCAAATGAAAGAGAACGTCTACTTGGCGAAGAAAGCTTGGCAGTGATTTTGATCCTCAAGTACATCCTTTATTTTCCAAAAATAGGGGAAAAAATGAAAGAATATTTTTCCTAAACGTGAAAAATCACATCATAAAAAATGTGATAAATTTATACACAAACACAAGCACTCTCATCCCTCTGGTTCTAAAACCAAAGAGACAAGAGAAATAAAATGTTACAAATGTGGCCGTACAGGTCATTATGCAAATAAATGGACTGTCAAGAAGAAGTTAAATGAACTTTAGATTGACGAAGGGTTAAATCAAACCCCAATGAAAATTCTACTTACATCCTCGATTCGAATAATAAAGAAGATGAAAGAACATATTTCATCTTCATCGTTATATGATAAATCGAAATCTAATATTGCAAGTCTATCAAGATATTATAAAATATAATAAATATGATAAGTCGTATCACCCCATGAGCAAGGACCAATTAATTAAACTTTTTAGCACAAGTTGAAGATGATTCAACTCATGATAAAATTCGATCTTCTTAATGATAAGAAGAAAAGATAAATTAGAAAATTTAATTACAAGCCTCTATATATCATTCTGTATTTAAGAAAAATCGATAAGTTCATCATCTTCTAATTCGAGCTAAAAGCATTAAAGAAACTAAAAGAAGTTTCAAATTAAAGTTAAAGCAAAATGAATGAAATTAATGGATCTTGAAATTAAGACATTATTCATTTGAAAATATAGAAGCGGATCTAATCAGAACTGGTTTTTACAAAATATTAAAAGGCAATATACCAGTATATTTCTATTAAATTAATTATAAATAAAGAATTTATTTTACCAAATTTAACTTGCTCTAGTTGATGATTTAAATTGTATACGAAGGAATAATTCCTTCTAAATATTTTGAAAAACAAAATTAAAGGCTGACGGTGAATCTTTATATTAAGTATAAATTATTATCATCGTGGTGTGTTAAGATGATATTTGTATTCAAATTCCTTTTATTTTAGTAAAAATTTGACACAAACATTATTTTGGGAACTCCTTTTCTTCTTAAAATAATGCTATCACTAGAATTGATGATATTTAAATTGATGTTTTCTTTGGGATAAAGAAATCACATTGTTATATCATCTAAAGAAATTATCATAAAATTAATAGGCTTAATAATAAGTGCATATAAATTATTTACAAGAAGAAATTGCTAGTTTAACTATTAAACAACAAATTTTTTCCCCAAATTAAAAGCAAAATTCAAAATACCAGAATTCCAAAGGAAGTCTGGTGATAATTTGCTTTTTGTGAAAGACTCATGTAATTGGATCTCATACATTGATCATTTCAATGAGAACATTCCACTAAGGCTCATCCTTGTCAGATGAGCGACCTTACCTTAAGAGATTGATTTATTAAAGAAAGGTATTGGCAATCCTACTCTTAGTATCTTTTCATTCATTATTTGAGGAAAAGGAGTGCGACTTGTAATTAATTACAAAACTAAACAAAGTTTTAAAATGGATCAGATATCAATTCAATAAAGGATTTATTAAATAGATTGCATAATGCAAAAATATTTTAAATTTGATTTAAAATGGATATTGCGGATCCGGATAAAAGAATGATTACAAAGCATTTCGTGCCCTTTGGACATTCGAATGGAACATAATGCATACGAATCTGCATATCATGAATAAAATATTTAAAGATTATTTAAATATATTTTAGTATATTGATGATGTTCTTATGTTCTCAAATACTATTGAAACATTTCAACCATCTAAAATATTTAAATGGTTAATTTTAAAAATGATTAGTTATTTTGAGCCAAAATCAAATTATTTCAAACTAAAATAAGATTTTTAGAGCCATAATATATCCTTTATTATACCAATTAATAGAAGTATTGAATTTTTAACAAATTTTATATCATTTTAGATAAAAACCACTTCTATCTTAGGAGCTCATTATGTAGGTGATTTCTTTCAAAATCTTGCAAAGATGCACTCTTTGGAGTTAAAAAGAATCCCCACCATGGTCATAATTCAAAACCTTCATTTGTCTTAATCTTGCGGACCATATAGTTTCAAATTGTTCGATGCCTCTCATAAGGGCTATGGAGGTATCTTAATTAATTCTAAAGAAGAATTAATCACTTTATTTTTGGTAAATGGAATCCTACTTAAAAAAGTATATTACATTATCAAAAAGAATGCTATATGATTAAGTGCATCTCAAAATTCAAGATGATTTACTTCGATATTTTCTCTAGTATTGGTTCTCAAATAATACCATTGTACAAATGTAAAAATTTAGTTTCAAAACAAATTTTTTATCAAATGACTCTGATATTTACATCAAATTGGATAGGTAATGAAAATTCTCTGATTTTCAAATTCTTCTAGGGATGATGATCACAGGAAGAATGACCACTCTAACCAGAAGTCTTTTTTCTTTCTTGAGGTCACCACTTAATGGCAAAGATTCAACAATTGGCATGATTTAAAGACATATCCTTATGATCTTCCTCTTCAACTAGTTGAAAATGAACCCTAAAAGCTTCAACACCATCTAAAGATGTGGGTTGCACAGAACATTTTTTCTCTAAAAAAACAAAATAGAATATTATTGAAATTAATCAATTATTCAATAATAATCCATGGGCCTTATTTGAAAGATATTTGGGAAAGATCCTTTCTTTGAATCTAATCTCAAGAGAAAATAAAAAAATCTTAATACAATTAAAGTGTATTGAGATTATTCATGTGATCAGAAACCATACAATTTTGTATAGAATTGCTACAAATCTTTTCAAAGCAAATGGTCTAACTCCATTCAGAAAAATGTATTCTTATCTTCCACTAATTTAAGTACAAAATTGGTAATTTCTTTATGTGCAAGATGATGAAGGTCTTCTTCTTTCTCAATGACAAATGAAGGCATTCATGGATGTTCATAATGAACAAAGATATTATCAACAAAGAACTTCCAACATGGTTCTTACATGGTGGAACTATTTTGGAGCAGAATTAAATATTCTTCTAGATCCAATCAAAGAAGTCTTATGGGGATAATGAATCAAAAATGATTTAAGTTCAAAATTTGCTCATTTCTTCGTGCCAAATCCATAGATTTGGGTGAATTATACTTGGAAAGGACCCCTTCAATCATTGGTCCTTCAAAGATAATTTTACTAAAATGGTGGAATTCAATCAACATTGAGGATAAGCTCTAAATTAAAGCCATTAAAGCTTATTCATTAATGATCCTCAAAAAACTATGAATTGAGCTATTAGAAGAGGTACTACAAAGCATCAAAGGCGTTATCCTCATGAGATAGATTCAACATAAGGAGTAAAATCTACAAAATCAACTTCATGAGGTGTTTAATCACCAATATGCGATAGTGGCAATAATGACGGCGTAATCCACCACTTAAATTCATAAAAGAAATAATTGTTACAAAGTAGCCTTATCTTCTGGCAGGAACCTACTTTACATAAAGTGGATCCCACCAAAATAATTGCTACTTTCAAAGAGTATCTTATAATATTCTACCTTGTTAGCCCTAAGAAAAGTATCTTTTTTTAAATAATAAGCTTTGCTTAGAGTTTATTTAATAATTATACCGTTGCTTAAGCAATGTTTCTCTTTGTTTTTTAATTGTACCTTTTCTTCTAAGAAGTCTCTCCTTGCCTCCACCTATATAGGGCTTTTGTGCATGTATTATGTGTGCTCAATTTTTCCTTCTCTCTTCTCTCTATTCTCCTCTTGTACTCTCCTTAGTTCTTCACTCACATCTTGTCATCGTGTAAGTTTAAGTTTTAATAAATAAGTATTTTTTTATATATCAGGTGTAAGTATCGAGCCATGATGGTAAATCTTGGGAGGGGAAGGATATTTGAGATTTTTTGTTACATATCACCATGTTTTGGATGAATGAACAAAGCATCTTGGTTAATCAAAGCATGTTGAAATACAACAAAATTATCTTTAAAAAATTGAATCCTTTCCAAGTATAACATTATTCGACTCAAATCCATGGGATTTGGCGTGAAATGAGCAATATTTTATCTGAATCATTTTTTTGGGATTAGCCCTCATTTTCGAAATTCCATCGATTATTGAAGACTTCTTTGATTAGATCTAGAATATTTAATTGTTTCCAAAATAGTTCCACCATCAGAACCATGTTTGAAGTTCTTTGTTGATAATATCTTTGTTCATTATGAACATCCATGAATAGTTTGTCATTGAGAAGGAAGAAGGCCTTTATCATAGCTTTACATAGCACCAATAATTTATGCCAATTTTTTGTAAAATTAGTGGAGGATAAGATACATTTTTCTCTTAATATTTGACCCCATTCACTTTGATGAAAGATCTTTTGTATAACACATTTGCTATACTTTGGGATAAAGAAATCACATTCCATTTTATCACCAATCCTAAAGAAATTATCATAAATGAAATGAATAGGCTTAATAATAAGTTTATGCATATAAATTATTTACAAGAAGAAATTGCTAGTTTAACTATTAAATAACAAATTTTGTCCCCAAAATTAAAAGCAAAAATTCAAAATTGCCACCAATAATTTCAAAAGGAAGTCGTGGTGACAAAATTGCACCCAATCAAGCATCATGGACAGATGGCCATTTCTTTAAGATGGGATTCCATGCTTTGGATAAAGACTTTCATTCCTCACTATCAAGCATCAATATGGATGGCCATTTGTGATGACATTTTGTTGATGGAAGATAATTCTAATGGAGGTTTTATTCTTAGTTTGTTTTATCCTTATGTGGTGATTTGTTTCAAATTCTCCCTGCATCATCTTCATCTCTCTCTTTTCCCTATTTTGGTAATATGGCTTCTACTTCTTTTACTTCTAATCCGATTAGAGAAATAATAATTTAATCAAGAACTCTAGAATGGCAGAGTTTCCCTTGAAAGAAGAAGACCTACATAGATGGTCTCTCCCCAAAATCGATCAAAATTCCAAGATGATTTACTTTGGATTTTCTCTTTTGATTTTAGATAAAGTGGGTCCAAAAATATTGCTACTTTCCAAAGTAGCCATCTTATAATATTATGTACATGTTAGTTTTAAGCAATGGGGATAGTTTTAAGAATTATCAAATTAAAAGAATTTTCATTACCTTTAATGAATTGATGTAAAATGATGCCAGATACAAAATTTGTTTTGAAACTAAATTTTTTGACATCTTGTTCAATGATATATTTGATTGAATTTCTGAAGGAAAATCTTGATTAAGTAAATCATCTTGGAATTTTGAGATAAACTTAATCGAAAGCATTTCTTTTGATAATGGAATACTTTTGCTGGTAATTCCATTTAAAAACAAAGCAAACTAATTCTTCTTTAGAATTCTTTTGTTGCTGTAACCTCCTTATCGAGGCATCTATTTCAACAATGTTGAAAATCATAGATTAAGACATGGAAGGTTTGAACCCTTTCTTTAATTTTGCGTACTGCCATGGTATGAGTATCAGTTCTTTGGTGGGACCCATTATGTAAGCGGTTCCTCCCATTCTTTGATGAAAGATCTTTTGTATAGCGTTTACAACTTAGATTGGGAAAGGTGTTGAAATAAATGATATATATCTACAACACTCATAGAGATTAAGCCCATTGAAGGCATCGCCATCTCTTAATTACTAAAATTTAGACCTTTAAGGGTTAAAGGTTTGAATGCTATATCTTATCATCCCTATCTGAATATATTTAAAATCTTGCATATTTATGCATCTTTAAAGAATGGTTTTATCCATTGGCTTCGTCTTAAAGTAATAATCCATGGCCTTATTTGAAAGATATTTGAAACAATATCTGATTCAAAAAAAACCAAAACAATTTTTAAGCCTCAATTAAGATTTGGCCATTTGATGAACAATCAATGGATGAAGATTCAATTGAATCCCTCAAATTGATATTGATCAAAATTTTGATAAAATTGGCTACATAATTGAGAGCTCTTAGAATCTATTTTATCACAAATGATATCTGAAATTTAGAAGGTGCAATTTTTTAAACCAAAGAGCATTACGTTCCATTCTTAATGTCAAAGAACGTAAATCTATTTTATAGCGATCAATTCTTTTATCAGATGCCAATATATCTATTTTAAATCAAATTTGAAAATGCATTACCATCTTGGTTCATCCAAACATGGTGAAATGTAATAAAATCTCAATCCTTCTAATGGTTTAATCATTGCTCGATACAGTAAAACCTTTTATCCAACCACTGGCTCTTAAGTTTGGACCCTCTTCAAGACATTCAAAATTTGATTCTAAATTTTAGTATGTAGAGCTTGAAGATATCTAATGGGATGAAGATTCAAATGAATCTCAACCAAAATTAATCTTGATCAATCAAGTAATATTGAAAAAGTTCAAAACCTTTTCAAGAATTACAAGATCCTCATCCTTCTCTTGATATCCAAAAACTTTCTTATCAAGAAAATTTAGAAAAACATTATTATAAAAAACCCACTGTAATTCATAACTTTAGAATGCGTATATCAAGGAGTAGGATGAATTATTTCTTTTTTTAATAAATGAATCTCTTCTTTTCAAACACTTATTAAAGCTTAAAAAGTACTTACGATGGCGTTAGAAGCAAGAAAATTAAAATCAGAGGATAATAAAAGAGAGAAGGACAAAAATTGAGCAAGCACACATTTTAAGATCTCTATATAGTGGAGGCGAGAGACTTTCTTAAGAAAAGGTACAATTATTAAACAAGATAAACATTGAAGCTAAATGGTATAATTATTAAATAAAAACTTTCGTTAAGCACTATTATTAAATAAAAGATACTTTGCTTAGAGGCTAAAGCAAGGATCAATATATAAGATGGCTACTTTTGGAAAGTATTAATTCATTGGTGGGACCCACTTTATTTAAAGTAGGTTCCTTGATGAAGATAAGCTACTTTGGAAAGTAAAATTATTCTAATGGGTCTACTTTATGAATTTAAGTTTCTCCAGTGGATTCCCTTGTAAGACTCTCTTCATGATGAGATATAGATATGATTAAACACCTTGGCAAGTTGATGTTCATAGGAAGTTAAATTGAATCTCGGTCTCCATAATGTCTTTGATGCTTTGTAGTACTTCATCTGATAGCTAAAATTCATAGTAGTTTTGAGGATCGTTAATGAATAAGCTTTAATAATGGCAATGAGCTTATCCTCAATGTTGATTGAATTTATTTTAGTAAAATTATCTTTGAGGATCAGATTGAAGAGTCCTTTCCAAGTATAAGTTCTAGCTAAATCCATGGGGTTTGGCAATCCATGAAAGAAATAAGCAAGATTTTATCCTTGAATCATTTTTTTGGGATTAATATCTCATTTTGTCTTCCATCCGGTCATTGAAGACCTCTTTGATTGGATCTCGAAGAATATTTAATTAGCTCAAAATAGTTCATATCGACCATGCTTGAAGTTCTTTGTTGATGATATCCTTGTTCATTATGAACATTCATGAATGAATGTCATTAGAAGAAGGCCTTCATTTTCTTGCACATAGCACCAATAATTTACTCTAATTTTATAGAAATTGTGGAGAATAAGATTTTTCTCTTGGAATGAGTTACCATTCACTTTGATGAAAGATTTTTGTATAATGCATTTCTATACAAAATTATATTTGATCACATGATTAATCTCAATACACTTTAATTATATTAAGATTTTTTTAATAATTTTCTTGAGAGATTAAATTCAAATGAAATTGTTTCATATATTTTAAATAAGGCCCATAGATTATTTATTGAATAATCAGAGAGAATAATTTCAATAATATTCTATTTTATTTCTTTAGAGAAATAAATAGGTTCTTGTGCAACGACATCTTTTAAGAATGGTGTTGAAACTTTTTTTAGAGGTTCACCTTTTCACCGTAGTTGTAGAGAGGAAATATAAAGATATTTTGAAATCAATCCTAATTGAATTGAATCTTTGCCATTAGTGCATTAACCTCCATAATTTCCGGTTGTGGTCATTTTTCCATGTGATCCACCTAATCTTCCCTTAAATTTAGAAAATCGAAGAGAATTTTCATTACCTTTAATGAATTTGATGTAAAGTCGATTATAATGATGCAAAAATTTATTTTCTAAATTTTTGACATCTTAATGATGTATTTTTGAACATTTCTAAAGAAAATCTTGATTAAGTAATTATCTTAAATTTTAAGATACATAATCATAAAAAATTTCTTTTGATAATGGAATACTTTTGATAATTCCATTTACAAAATAAAAAAAAATTATTCTTCTTTAAAATTCAATACTTTAGGATAATATGTTATTTACTCAGTGCGTCCTTTTGCTCATGGGGTGGCGTGCTCTGACTTGTCATTATTATATTTTATAATAATCTATCTTGATAAAAAGTTAGATTTATAAGATTTATAATCGATGAGGATGAAGATGAAATATGTTCTTCTTCATCTTGATTCTATTAGAATGGATGTAAGTAGAATTTTCATGATTTGTTTTAACCTTCATCAATCTAAAGTTCATTTAACTTCTTCTTGACATGCATTTGTTGTGTAATGACTGTATGGCCACATTGTAACATTTTTATTTCTCTATCTCTTCAATTTATTGGATAGATGTTTGAATTTATCACATTTTTTTATGAGTGATTTTTCATGCTTAGGAAAAATAGTCTTTTCTCTTGTGTTTGGAAGATAAAACTACGAGGATCACATTGAATTATATAGAATTCATTTTTTGCTCAAGTGGATGCTCTCTTTCATTTGATCTTTTAATTTAAGATGACAATGCATCTTCTCAAATAAGGTTTCCATATGAAGAATATCATGAGATCCATCTTAAGATGAAGAGAAACCTTAACCTTTTGATAGATTAGAAGGCCTTATAAATTTTTTGCTTCCATGAAGCTATTGGCATCATATATAGACCATCAAAATGAGTTAAGGATGGACATCTTAATTTATTTCCTTGATCCAATGGATCAACAAAATGATCTATAATTGTTTGAAGAAGATTATAGATCGATTTTTCATTAGGTTTGTTTGGATGATCCTCAAAATTAAGGTCTTCCCTTTGAGGAATAGTGAGAAAATTATCCACCATCCTTTCGAGAATCCTAAAATAATGGCTCGAGTGACAATATGTGGTTTTGCTTGATGTCTAGATTGAATAGCTAGCAAACATAAGCATTGATGAAGGGTATGAATGATTTGATGTTTGAAAGTTCAATATTCCATTCATATAAAGAATCTCCATCATAGAATTTCCTAGAAAAGTATCTTCTCAAATAATAAATGAGGAGGAGTGGTTTTTTATAATGTTTTTCAAATTTTTTTTTTGGAAGAAAGTTTTGGATATCAAGAGGATGAGGATCTTGTAATTCTTGAAAAGGTTTGAACTTTTCAATATTATTGATTGATCAATCATTTAGGTTGAGATTTTGAATCTTCATCATTGATTATCTTCAAGAGCTATATTTTCAAAATTTAGAATCAAATTTAAATGTCTTGAAGAGGTCAACAAGAGCCAATTTAGAATTGGATAAAGGTTTTCTGTGGGTTTATACTAGTAGAAGATTTTTTTGAAGCTTTTCTAGTTTGAGAAACCTTTTGTTTAAGCATCGATCGATTTTGACTCTATTTAAAAAGATGATCTTATTATAATTAAATTTATTTAATGAGTAATAAATTCTTTAGAATTTGTGGATGAAACTTATTTTCAAGGGCAATTATTCAAGGTTTATCATCCACCATTTTTTGATGGAGGATAAATGCTTCAAATATTTTCCTTTCTCGTTTGCCATTTTTTGGTAGTTAATTAACAAGATTGAGCATAATCGCAAAACCATGCTAAATGGAATAGTTGCTTTGACTTGACTTTTTCTTTCTCTCATTTTCTTGAAATATAAAATATTTTGATGTCTTGAGAAGTAAAACTTCTATACCAAGTATAAAAATTATCATACTTTTTGGAAGTATTCCTTGACAACCTCTAGAACTTTATTGTATCATTAAGATAAGTTAATTTATTTATTATTTTGAGATCAATCTCCAGATTTAAGGGATGAAACCTTAGAGTTTAATGGATAATGAGGTTGAATGAACTTCAATGAAATTTTGAGTTCCAAATTGATAAATGATAGTTTTATCAATTTTGGGGAGAATATCTTTTCTTCTTCATTCAAGGGAACTCGATTTCTTGATTATCATTCTCTGTCGTTAGATTAGAAGTTACTTCAGAAGAAAAATAACCAAAGGGAAAAGGAGAGAGGAAGATGTCAGATTTGCAATCCACATATAAAAATAGTATAAACCTCCATTAGAATTATCTTCCTAGATTGACAAAATCTTACAACCCTTTCAAGCTTAACATTTATAGCCATTTTGAATGACGAATTATAGAGAATTATCAATAGTAAGAGCACTTACAATTTCAAGCCTCAAAATAAATGGATTTACCATTTGTGATGATGGGAATATAAACCTCTCCATTATCGATGGTCTATAACTTATCAATCAAGCATCATATAATGGCCATTTAAGGCAGATGGGATAAAAGGGAGGAATGAACAAGTTGTTCATCAAAGCATGGAAATGTAAGGAAAAATCTCAATATCCTTCCCTCCCAGATTTACCCCATCAGCTCGATCTGATCCCATATAAAAATAACATATTTATTAAAGCTTAAAATAACTTCGATGAATGGCTAAAGTGAAAGGAGAACAAGAATAGAAGAGAAGAGGAGAAGGGATAATGAAGCAACATAATCATAAAAGAGCCTCCTTATATAAGGTGGAAGCACAGAGAGACTTTGCTTAGACAAAGGTACAATTATTAAACAAAAGAAAAGCTTAGAAGCTAAAAGATATTATTATTAAATAAAGCTCTTAAGCTAAGCTACTAATTAAATCTCTTAGAGGTTAAAAAGGTACAAAATTTTAGAATTATTTCATTTGGTGGACCCACTTTATGTAAAAGGTTCCTTCTTTGGTGAAGATAAGTGGCTACTTTAGAAAATAATTATTTCTTGTGGGTCTACTTTATGAATTTAAGTTTTCTTGGATTCCGCGTCGAGTAAGACTTCATGCTTGTCATAGATAGGGTGATTAAACACCTTGGCGGTTGATTTTAAATAGATTTTTTTGAGGCGTTCCTTATGTTGAATCTATGAGGAGGATCGTCTTTTGATGCTTTGTAGCACCTCTTCTCGATAGCTCAAAATTAGTAATTTTTTGAGGGATCATTAAATCAGAATAAGCTTTAATAATGGCTTTAATTTGCTTGAGCTTATCCTCAATGTTGATTGAATTCCACCATTTTAATAAAAATTGTCTTTGAAGGACCAGCTGAAGTCCTTTCCAGTATAATGTTCGACTTCTCCATGGGTTTGGTGTCTGAAGAAATGAGATTTTGTCCTTGAATCATTTTTCGGATTAGCCCTCATTTTGGACTTCCATCTCATTGACTTCTTTGATTGGATCTGAAGAATATTTAATTTGCTGAAAATAGTTCCACCATGAAGAACCATCTTGGAAGTTCTTTGTTGATAATATCTTTTATTCATTATGAACATCCATGAATGCCTTTGTCATTGAAGGAAGAAAGCCTTCATCATAAGCATACCATTAATTTATGCCAATTTTGTACTAAAATTAGTGGAGTATAAGAATACATTTTTCTCTTAGAATGGAGTTAGACCCCATTCACTTTGACAAAAGATCTTTTGTATATCGCATTTGCTATACAAAATTGTATGGTTCATCTTATCACGAACATGATTAATCTCAATACACTTTAATTGTATTAAGATTTTTTTATAATTTTCTCTTGAGAGATTTCAAATGGGAAAATTGTTTCCCAAATATCTTTCAAATAAATATTATTTATTGAATAATTAAAGGGATTAATTTCAATAATATTCTATTTTATTTCTTTAAAGAAATAAATAGGTTCTTATGCACCAACATCTTTTAGGGATAGTGTTGCAGCTTTTTTAGAGGGTTCACCCTTTTCAACCGTAGTTGAAGATGAAGTACCATAAAGATATATCTTTAAATCGATCATGCCAATTATTGAATTGGGGATCTTTGCCATTAGCACCTCCTCCTCCAAAAGACTTCCTCGGTTAGGAGTGGTCATTCTTCCATGCGGGTGACCATCGGTGAGGCCTAAATAAAATCATATATCATCTAGTGAGAGAAAATCAATCTCCACAGATAAATAAACTTTAGTCTTAATGAGCAACATGATAGGTTAAGATTAGAGAGGTTGTTAAAGGAATACTTCCAACCAAAGTATGATAATTTTTGTACTTGGTATAGAAGTTTTACTTCAAGACCAATGTCTCGAAATAAATGATTTATATTTTGAGAAAATGAGAGAAAGAAATAGTCAAGCCAAGGCAACTATTCCTTTCGTCACATGGTTTTGATTAATAATATGCTGCTCAATGCTTTTTGCTATTTTAACAAAAATGGCAAAAAGAGGAAAAATAATTGAAGCATCTTATCCTCATCATTGTAAAATATTGGATGATAAACCTTTAGAATTAGCTTAAAAAATAAGTTTTGATCCACAAATTCTAAAGAATTTTATTAATTAAATAACTTAATTATAGTAATAGTATACTTCAAATAATCATTAATCATTTTTTTAGCCTAGAGTCTAAAATCAATGCTTAAACAAAAGGTTTAGAAACTAGCAAAGCTTGAAAAGCTTCTACTAGTATAAACCATTATGAAACCATTTATTCAACCACCTCTAGCTCTTAAGTTAGGACTCTTAAGACATTTTGATTCTAAAATTAAGTGAAAAGTATGTAGGAGCTCTTGAAGATATCGTCAATTGGATGAAGATTCAATGAATCCTCAATCAAACGATAATCAAATATTGAAAAAGTTTAAAACCTTTTCAAGAATTACAAGATCCTCATCCTCTTTTGATATCCAAAACTTTCTTATCCCAAAAAATATGAAAAACATTATTATAAAAAACCAACACCTCGATTTATTATTTGAGGAAGATACTCATTTGTAGAAATTCTATGATGGAGATTCTTTATATGAATGGAATATTGATGGACTTTCTGAACATCAAATCATTCATACCCTTCATTGAATGCTTATGTTTGCTACTGTTGTTCAATCTAGACATCAAGCAGAACCACATATTGTCGCTCAAGCCATCATTTTAGGATTCTCTTGAACTCTAAAAAGATGGTGGGATAATTTTCTCACTATTCCTCAAAGGGAAGACCTCCTTAGCGAAATTGATTTAAGTACTAAGAATCTTCCAAAAGAACAACAAAAACCTAATGAAAATTTGGCTTATAATCTTCTTCAAACAATTATAGAAAAATTTTGTTGGATCCATCGAAGATCAAGGAGAAAAAACCAGCTCCTTACTCCAAAAATTAAGATGTCCATCCTTAACCCATTTTCGATGGTACAAGGATATATTTCTAGCATCATGACACTTTATGATGTTGATAGCCTTCAGGAAGCAAAATTCATTGAAGGCCTTCTATTCTTTAAAAGGTTAAGGTTTCTCTTACTGATGGAACCATCCCATATGAAACTCATATGGAAACCTTATTTGCATGTATTAAAACTAGTTTAGCAATTTTCTCACGATCTTAAATTAAAAGATCAAATGAAAGAGAACATCTACTTGAGCATAAAGCAAATTCTATGAACAATTCATGATCCTCAGTGCGTCCATTATCTTCCAAATACAAGGGAAAAACACAAAAACTATTTTTCCTAAAGCATGATAAAATAAAAAATGTGATAAAATTGCATCTCGTCCTCGGTTCTAAAAAGAAAGAGAAATAAAATGTTACAAATGTGGCCTTAGTCATATGCAAATAGATGCACCATCAGAAGAAGTTAAATGAACTTCAGATTGACGAAGGGTTAAAACAAACCCTGATGAAAATTCTTCTTACATCCTCTAATTCTTAAAGAGAATCAGGAGAAGAAGAAGAAGAACATATTTCATCTTCATCTACATTCATTAAATCGATAAATCTAACTGATTGCAAAATCTAGAAAGATTATTATAAAATATAATAAATATCAATGTATACTCACCCGAAAATGACTATTAATTAAATTTTAGCACAAGTTGAAGATGATTCAACTCGTGATAAAATTATATAGATCTTCTTAATGATAAGAAGAAAGATAAATTAGAAAAATTTAATTACAAGCCTCTATACTCCTTATCAGTATTTAAGAAAAATGCAAGTTCATTTATCTAATTATTTCTCTTGAATTAAAGAAACTAAAATTAAGTTCAGAAATTAAAGCGAGCAAGAGAGAAAATGAATGGTCATCTAATGGATCTTAAAATTAATCAGATGACGCCCAATTCCTTTGAAAATATAGAAGTCAATTCTAATCAAGAATCTAGTTTCTTACTAAATATTCAAAGGGCAATATACCAGAGATGGTATATTTTCATCAAATTAATTAAAAATAAAGAATTTATTTTATCAAATTTAACTGCTCTAGTTGATAGTGGAGCAGATTTAAATTGTATACAAGAAGGAATAATTCCTTCTAAATATTTTGAAAAAAGGTTAAAGGCGTACGGTGAGTCTTTACAAATTAAGTATAAATTATCATCTGGGTAGATGATATTTGTATTCAAATGCCTTTTATTTTAGTCAAAACAACACATTATTTTGGGAACTCCTTTTCTTCTTAAAATAATGCCTATCACTAAATTGATCTGGAATTAGGTGTTTTCTTTGGGATAAAGAAATCACATTCCATTTATCACCAATCCTAATAAATTCTCATAAATGAAATGAATAGGCTTAATAATAAGTCATGCATATAAATTATTTACAGAAGAAATTGCTAGTTTAACTTTTAACAAATTTCTTCCCAAAATTCAAAATTCAAAATTTAAATTCCAAAGGAAGTTTGTGGTGAGAACAATTACGGGAAAGAAAGACTCATGTAGTAGATCTCATACATTGATAATGAGCGGGACATTCCCACTAAGCTCATCCTGATGAGCAGCACTACCTTGCTTTATGCAAAGATGAGATTTGATTTATTAAAGAAATGAAAATTCGGCAATCCTTTATCGCATTCTATATTTATGAGAAGGAAAGAAACTTGTAATTAAAAATTTGTTAAATAAAGTTTTAAAATGGATGGATATCCAATTCTAATAAAGGGATTTATTAAATAGATTGCATAATGCAAAAATATTTTCCAAATTTGATTTAAAATCTATGTGGATCTTGCATTTCGGTGCCCTTGGATTTTGGCGTAATGCCCTTTTTTTAAAAAATGCACCTTAAATATCATGATATATTTAAAGATTATTTTAAATATATTTTAGTCTATATTGATGGTGTTTATTCTCAAACAATATTGATGCTTCAACTATCTAAAATATTTAAATGGTTAAAAAATAATTAGTTATTTTTTGAGCCAAAATAGATTTTAGGCCAAAATATCCAATGCTTTATTATACCAATTAATAGATTTATTATAATTTTGATATCATTTTAGATAAAACCGGCTTGGAGCTCATTTTTTTATCAAAATCTTGCCAATCACATCTTTAAGATTAAAAAAGAAATACTCATACCATGTAGAAAAATTAAAAAATGGTTCAAATCTTAATCTTGGACTAGTTTAAAATGTTTACTGGGTATCTTTCAGAATTATTTCTTTGTTTCTATAGTAAATGGAATCACTTAAAGAATATTCCAATCAAAGAAATTGTTCTGTGTTATCCATTTCTCAGATGATTGTTCCTCATCAAATACATCATGAACAAATTTAGTTTCAAAAAAAATTTTTGCATCATGGCAATCGTAGCTCTTTGTTTTCGATTTTGACATCAAATTCATTAAAGGTAATAAAAATTCTCTTCGATTTTCGACCATGAATTCTTGAGAAGTGGTGGATCACCCCACATGGAAGATTACTCTAAGAGGAAGTCCTTCTTTTTGTGGTGGCTATAGATTTAATAACAAAGATCCGTCAATTCAACAATTTGATTGATTTCAAAACTTATCTTTATGGTACTTCCTCTCCGGTTGAAAAGAGTGAACCCTCTAAAAAAGCTACAACACCATCCCTAAAAGATGTCGTTGCATAAGAACCTGTTTATTTCTCTAATGAAATAAAATAGAATATTATTGAAATTAACCCCTCTGATTATTCAATAAATAATCTATGGGCCTTATTTGAAAGATATTTGGGAAACAATCCTTTCCCATTTGAATCTAATCTCTCAAGAGAAAATTATGAAAAAATCTTAATACAAATAAAGTGTATTGAGATTAATCATGTCAGATGATCATATATAGAATGCGTTATACAAAAAAAATCTTTCATCAAAGTGAATGGGGTCTAACTCCATTCCAAGAGAAATATTCTTATCCTCCACTAATTTTAATTAGTAAATTATTGGTGCTCGATGAATGCTGGTTTTCCTTTTCTCTCTTCAAATTCTCCTCTTGTCTGAAATACTATTAATAAGTTATTTTAAGTTTTAATAAATAAGTGTTTTATATATCCTAGTTTAAATTATTTAAAAGTAGAAATTGCTAGTTTAACTATTAAACAACAAATTTTTTCCCCAAAATTAAAGCAAAATTGCCACCAAAAAATTCCAAAGGAAATTGACAAAAAACTATCATTTATCAATTTGAATACTGAATGTTGATTTATTGATATATGATTACACCTAAGTTCCCTTCAAAACCTAATATAAAATGAAAGTCTTGGTTCATCCAAAGTATGGTAAAATGTAACAAAATCTCTAACATCTTTCCCTCCAGCAATTTCTTCTTGTAAATAATTTATATACATAGACTTATTACTTTATTTATTGATATCTTTAGAAGGTGCATTTTAAACCAAAGGGCATTACGTTCCATTCATAATGTCCAAGCACGATAAATCTATATAGCGTCGATTCTTTCTGATATGCCAATATCTTTTAAATCATATATCTGGTTTAAGTGTATGAGCCATGATGTAAATCCACAGGAGAAGGATGTTAGATTTTTTGTTACATTTCATCATGCTTTGGACCAAATAATTTTTCATTTCTGCTATCCTCTTTCATCGAAAGGAAAGTATAAGATTTTTTACATTTACTTTGGATAAATCGTACTTTGTTCATTCCTCCATGGCTTTATCCCATCTTGGTATGTTCCTTGTGCTTGATATTTATAAGTCTATAATTATAATTTATAATAGATTTATATTCTCTTCATGAAATGGCCATAAATCCCTATGCATGAGCTTGAAAGGGTTGTAAGTCCCATTTTTATTGTTGTCTCGAAGATAATTCTCAATGGAGGTTTATACTTAGTTTATTTTATCCTTATGTGGTGATTTGTTCCAAACTCTCCACATCATCTTTTCATCCCTTTTCCCTTTTGGATTACTTAAGTAACTTCTAATGATTAGGAAATAATAATTTAATAAGAACTAAATTAGAGTTCTCCTTGAAGAAGACCTAAATAGATGGTCTCTCTCAAAATTGATAAAACTATCATTTATCAATTTGGAACTTTGATTTTAAGGAAAATCTTCAGTGAAAACTATAAAACAAATCATTACTGTAGATCAAATGGATAAAACTATTTATTTACTAACGTTTGAAGATCTCCATAAATATTTGTAAGATTTTAAATATATTCATATAGGGATGATACAGATAGCATTCAAACTTTTAACCAGGTCTAAATGCTATTTTAGCAAGCCTAAGAGATGGTAGATGCCTTCACTGGGCTCAATCCCTAATGAGTGTTGTAGAGACTAGCCTATGTCACGATTTATTTATTTTCTTTCCAATCAAAGTTTATCTCTTTTTATAAACCTTTTGAAGCTTTAAAATTATATTTATTTTATGATTTCTCTAGGTTACTCTTTAATTTTAGAATTCATTTTGAGTTTTAAATACTCTAAATCTTAGAGTTTGGAAACTCATTATTGTAAAGAACTCTTGACAAATTTTAGCATCCCATATTACTAGAGTGATTAAATGGAATGAGGTGGTATTTCAGAATCATGGACTATACCATCTCAAGACCTTCCATTAATCAAGATGTAGATCGATAATTCAAAGCGGTGATGGTGGTCGATTCAACCTTATGATCATCACTTCCTAGGGTTTCTATCCTTGAAACATTAGAGAAGTCTAGATGGATGGCTCACATACGAACCATTGAGGCCCTTTTCTAAACAAATCATATCTATCATCTTGAGAGAAAATCAATCTCCCACTCCATCGAAATGAACTTTAGTCTTAATGAGCTACAATAGGTTCTAAGAGAGGTTGTTCGAAGGAATACTTGACCAATGTATGACAATTTTCTTGGTATAGAAGTTTTGCTTCTCAAGAACATCTCGAAATAAATGATTTATATTTTGAGAAAATGAGAGAAAGAAATAGTCAGCCAAAGCAACTATTCCTTTAGAATTTTGATTCTTATTATGTCACATCAGTTGCTAAATTAGCAAAATGGCAAAGCAAAGAAAAAAATAATTGAAGCATCTTATCCTCCATCTTGTAAAATGGTGAATGATAAACCTTTAATTCCTTCAAAAAATAAGTTTTGATCACAAATTCTAAATTATTAATTAAACAACTTAATTATAATAATAGTATACTTCAAATAATACTAATCATCTTTTATTTAGAGTCTAAAATCGATCGATGTTTAAACAAAGGTTTTGAAAATAGTGAAGCTTAAAAGCTTCTAGTATAAACCCATTTGTAAAACCTTATCACCACCTCTAATTGACTCTCTTTGAAGACATTCAGAATTTGATTCTAAATTTAAATGAGAAGTATGTAGGAGTTGTTGAAGATATCAGTCAATTGGATGAAGATTCAAATGAAACCTCAACCAAATCTCAAAATAATATTGAAAAGTTCAAAACCTTTTCAAGATTACAAGATCCTCATCCTCCTCATATCCAAAACTTTCTTATCCAAAGAAAAATTTGGAAAAACATTATTACAAAAACCAGTCCTCTTTATTTGAGGAAGATACTCATTTTTAGGAAATTCATGATGGAGATTCTTTATGAATGGAATATTGATGGACTTTGAAGAACAAATCATTCATACCCTTCAAATGCTTATGTTTACTATGATTCAATCTAGACATCAAGCAAAACCTCATATTCGAGCCAACATTTTTGGATTTAGAACTCGAAGGATGGTGGGATAATTTTCTCCTTCCTCAAAGGAAGACCTCCTTGAAATTGACTTAAGTACTAAGGATCATCCAAAAAAGCAAAACCTAATGAATTTATAATCTTCTCCAAAATTATAGATCATTTCTTTGGATCCATTGGAGATCAAGAGAAAAAACTTGCTCATTACTCAAAATTAAGATGTCCATCCTTAACCCATTTTTTGATGGTACAAGGATATATTTCTAAGTTATGACACTTTATGATGATAGCCAGGAAGCAAAACTTTTGAAGGCCTTCCCAATCTATTCTTTGAAAAGGTTAAGGTTTCTCTTTGCCTCGATGGAACCATCCCATATGAAACCATGGAAACCTTATTTTGCATGTATTAAATCATTAGCTATATCATATTAAATTAAAAGATCAAATGAAAAGAGTCTACTTGAGCAAGACTTGGCAAATTCATGAACAATTCAATGATCCTCAATTGTCCTTTATTTTACAAAAATAGGGTAAAACATGAATTTTTCTCTAGCGAAAATCACATCATAAAAAAATGTGATAAATTCGCACAAACACAAGCACTCTCTCGTTAAAACCAAAGAGAGAAATAAATATTTACAAATATATAGGTCATTACAAAAAAATAATGCACGAAGAAGTTAAATGAACTTTGATTGGCGAAGGTTAAAACAAAACGATGAAAATTCTACTTACATCCTCGATTAAAATATCAAGATGAAAGAAATATTTCATCTTTATCCTCATCGGTTGATATGTAATAAATCTAAGCTTGCAAGTCTTGTAGATTTATAAAAATATAATAAATATGAGTTTGTATACACTAACCCGAGCAAAAGACCAATTAACTTTTACTTTGGTTAAAGATGATTCACTGTGATAAAATTATCGATCTTCTTAATGATAAGAAGAAAGATAAATTAGAAAAATTTAATTTCAATACTCCTTAGAGTATTTAAGAAAAATTTGAGGGTAAGTTCATCATCTTCTAATTTAATTTTATTTGAGCTAAAACTAAATTAAAGAAACTAAAATTAGAAGTTCATTGAAAAAGAGCAAAAAATGCAAATAATGATCTAATGGATCTTGAAATTAGATCAATTCATTTGAAAATATAATTCTAATCAAGAACCGGTTTCTTACAAAATATGCAAAAAGGCAATATACGAAATGGTATATTTCCATTAATATTATTATCTTTATAAATTAAATCCCAGTTGATGTGATCTTGATAAGATATCTATTGATTATTCACCATTTTAGTAAATTATTGTCTTTGAAGGAGATTAAATGGGTCCTCCCAGAGCCATGATGGGGTAAATCACAGGAGGGAAGGATGTTAGAGATTTTTTGTTGTATTTCACCATGCTTTGGATAAACCAGTACTTTGTTCATTCCTCCGATGGCTTTATCCTATCTTTGTCACAAATGGTTGTAAATCCCTATTGCGTGAGGCATGAAAGGGTTTTAAGTCCTATTTTTATTGTCTTGAAGATAATTCTCTAATGGAGGTTTATACTTATTTTTTTTATCCTTATGTGGTGATTTGTTTGATTCTCATCATCTTCCTCTCTCCTTTTCCCCTTTTGGTTATATGGCTTCTACTTAAAAGTAACTTCTAATCTAATGATTGAGAAATAATAATTTAATCAAGAACTCTAAAATGGCATAGTTCCCCTTGAATGAAGAAGACCTAAATGGATGGTCTCTCCCCAAGATTGATAAAATTATCATTTATCAATTTAGAACTTTTGATTTTAAGGGAAAATGTTCAGTGAAAATTATAGAATAAACCATTACTATAGATCAAATGGATAAAACCATTTAACTACTAATGTTTGAAAATATGCATAAATATATGCAAGATTTTAAATATATTCATATAGGGATGATACAGATAGCATTCAAACCTTTAACCCTTAAAGATCTAAATGCTTATTCAGCTTGATAGAGGAAGGTGCCCGGCTCAATTCCTTATGAGTGTTTAGAGCCTTTATGTCATTTTATTTCAACACCTTTATAGTTTATCTCTTTTTTTTATATAAATCTTTTGAAGCTTTAAAATTACATTTTAGCTTTATGGTTATGATTTTCTCCAGTTACACTATTGCTTTAATCTTCAGAATTTATTTTTGAGTTTTAAATACACCAAATCTTAGAGTTCAAAAAGTTGTTCAACCAGCCAAATGAACTACTTTGATTGAAACAAATCTGTTAGCATCCCATATTGCTACTAACAGAGTGATTAAATGGAATGAGGTGGTATTTCCTGACTCATGGACTATATCATCGTATTATAGACCTTCCATTAATCAAGATGTAGATGAGATAATTCAAATAGTTGATGGCGATGTTGAAATCGATTCTCGATCCATCACACTTCTAGGGTTTCTATCCCTTATAAACCTCGAGAAGTCTAGATGGATGGTTCACATACTTATGAACCATCGAGGCCCTTCTAAATAAAATCATATCATCATCCATGAGAAAATCAATCTCCCACTCCATAAATAAACTTTAGTTTTAATGAGCTATAATAAGTTCTAAGACTAGAGGTTGTTCGAAGGAATACTTCCAACCAGTAAGATAATTTGTACTTGGTATAAGTTTTATCAAGACCAATCTCAAAATAAATGATTTATATTTCAAAAAATGAGAAAGAAATAGTTCAAAGCAACTATTCCTTAGAGTTTGCGATTCTATGCTCAATGCAAGTTTTATTTTAACTACCAAAAAAATGACAAAGCAAGGAAAAAATAATTGAAGTATCTTATCCTCCATGTTGTAAAATGGTGGATGATAAACCTTTAGAATTAGCGATTCAAAAAAAATAAGTTCCAATCCATAAATTCAAGAATTTATTACTATTAAAAAAATTATAGTAATAGTATACTTCAAATAATCACTGATCATCTTTTTAGTCTAAAGTTTAAAATCGATCAGATGCTTAAACAAAAGGTTTCTAGCCTCGAAACTAGCAAATCTTCAGAAAAAGCTTCTACTAGTACAATCCCATTTGTGAAACCTTTTATTCAACCACCTCCTAAACTGGCTCTTAAGTTAGGACTCTCTTAGACATTTAGAATTTGATTCTAAACTTAAGTGAAAAGTATGTAGGAGCTCTTGAAGATATCAGTCAATGATAAATGATTGATTCCTCAATCAAAGCGTTATTGATCAATCAAGTAATATTGAAAAAGTTCAAAACCTTTTTTTAAGAATTACAAGATCCTCATCCTCTTTTGATATCCAAAACTTTCTTATCCGAAAAATTTGGAAAAATATTATTATAAAACCAACTCCTCCTGATTTATTATTTGAGGAAGATACTCATTTTGTAAGAAATTCCTATGTTGGAGATTCTTTGTATGAATGGATTATTGATGGACTTTTTTGTCAAATCATTCATACCCTTCATCGAATGCTTATGTTTTCTCTTGTTGTTAGACATCAAGCAAAACCTCATATTATGCCGAACCATCATTTTGATTCTCAACTTTAAAGGATGGTGGTATAATCTCCTTGTTCCTCAAAGGGAAGATCTCCTTAGTGAAATTGACTTAAGGATCTTCCAAAAGAACAGAAAAATTGATCTATAATCTTCTCCAAATAATTATAGATCATTTTGTTGGATCCATTGGAGATTAAGGAGAAAAAACTCGCTCCTTACTCCAGAAATTAAGATGTCCTTCCTTAACCCATTTTTGATGGTACAAGGATATATTTCTAGCATGCGTCATGACACTTTATGATGCCAATAGCCTTCTGGAAGCAAAAAAATTCATTGAAGGCCTTTTAATCTATTTGAAAAGGTTAAGGTTTCTCTTCATCTTCGATGGAACCATCCCATATGAAACCCACATGGAAATCTTATTTCATGTATTAAAACTAGTTTATCATCTCTTCTAATCTTAAATTAGAGATCAAATGAAAGAGAGCGTCTACAATAAGCGGCATCGTGAGCAATTAACTCTCCTCTACAATTTTCCTAACGTGAAAAAATCTCGTTATAAAAAATGACAAATTCACGCACAAACATAAGCACTCTCATCCCTTCGGTATTAAAACCAAAGAGACAAGATAAATAAAATGTTACAAATGTGGCGCAAGTCATTTAGAAATGCATCAAAAGAAGTTAAATGAACGATTGACGAAGGGTTAAAATAAACTCGATGAAATTGACATTCTCGATTAAGAGAATAGAAGAAGAACATATTTCATCTTCATCTTTAGATTATGATAAATGGTAAATCTAAATGTTGCAACTCTCAAGAGATTATTATAAAAATATAATAAATATGCAGTGCAGATGAGCAAAAGGACTAATTAATTAAACTTTTAGCACAAGTTGAAGATGATCCAACTTGTGATAAAAGGGATTTATTAAATAGATTGTATAATGCAAAAATATTTTCCAAATTTAATTTAAAATCAGGATATTGGTAGATCCAGATAAAAGCATCATTCTTATTCTTGGTTATTACAAATGGAACATAATGCCCTTTGGTTTAAAAAATGCACCTTATTTGACATTCATGAATAATATATTTAAAGATTATTTTAAATATATTTTAGTCTATATTTATGATATTCTTGTATTCTCAAATACTATTGACAAACATTTCAACCATCTAAAAACATTTAAATGGTTAATTTTAAAAATGGGTTAGTTATTTTTGAGCCAAAAATCAAATTATTTCAAACTGAAATAAGATTTTTAGGCCATAATATATCCAATGCTTCTATTATACCAATTATTAGGTATTGAATCTAACAAATTTCGATATCATTTTAGATAAAACTATTCTTGGAGCTCTCAATTATGTGATTTCTATCAAAATCTTGCCAAAGATAGATCTTTGTGATTAAAGAATCCATCATGGTGCGATACTCATACCATGATGCAAAATTAAAGAAAGGGTTTAAAACCTTCCACATCTTGGATCTTCTTGGTTTCAAAATTCGATGCCTTGATGGGCTATGGAGGTATCTTAAAAGCGTGAAAGAATTTTAAAGAAGAATTAGTATTCTAAAGAATAATAATTTTTTTATTTGGTAAATGGAATCTTTTGTATTCCATTATCAAAAAAAAAATGCTACGTGATTAAGTGCATCTCAAAATTCTGATGATTTACTTAATCGCATTTCTCTTCATATTTGTTCTCGATCAAATACATCATTAAACATTTGCATCATGGCAATCGCAGCTCTCTATATTTGATTTCAACATCGAATTCATTAAAGGTAATGAAAATTCACGATTTTTTTCGAATTCTTGCAGGGACGATTGGATCACATGGAAGAATGACCACTCTAAGCGAGAAGTCTTTCATTTTCACGAGGTAACTTGTGTCAAGTGAAGAGATACAAAGGAGAATAGAAGAAGAGAGAAGAAAGCAAACAGCATCAATAATTTACCAATTTTATATTGTAATTAGTGGAGGATAATACATTTTCTCTTAGAATGGAGTTAGACCCCTTCACTTTGATGAAAGATCTTTTATATAACATTTTTTATACAAAATTGTATGGTTATTCGATCACGAACATGATTAATCTCGTACACTTTAATTATATTAAGATTTTTCATAATTTTCTCTTGAGATTAGATTCAAATGGGAAGGATTATTTCCCAAATATCTTTCAAATAAAGCCCAGATTTATTGAATAATCAGAGGATTTATTTCAATATTCTATTTTATTTTTTTGAAATAAACGGTTCTTCTGACATCTTTTAGGGATGGTGTTGCAGCTTTTTTAGAGGGTTCACCCTTTTCAACCATAGTTGAAGAGGAAGTACCATAAATATAAGTTTGCAAATTGATCATGCCAATTGTTGAATTGATCGGATCTTTGCCATTAATGAGCGGTCTCAAAAGAAAGGCGTCTTGGGTTAGTCATTTATTCCATGTGTGGGGTGATCCCGTAAGAATTCGCGGGTCAAAAATGGAAGAGAATTTTCATTACCTTTAATGAATTGATATGAAATCGAAGGACTGATTGCCAAGATGCAAAATTTGTTTTGAAATAAATTTTGACATCTTGATGATGTATTTGGTGAGGAATCAATCTGAAGGAGAAAATCATTAAGTAAATCATCTTAGAATTTTGAGATGCACTTAATCACGCGAGCATTTATTTTTTGATAATGAAATACTTAGATTCCATTTTAAAACAAAAGCTAATTCTTCTTTAGAATTCTTTTCTTTGCTTTAGGATACCTCCATAGCCTATCGAGGAGCATCTGTTTCAACAATTTTGAAACTAGTAGGTCCAGATTAAGACAGAAGGTTTTGAACCCTTTCTTTAATTTTTGCCATGGTATGAGTATGTACCATGGTGGGATTCTTTTAATGTCAAGAGTGGTGCGCTTTGACAAGATTTTGATAAATCACAAATTTGTAGTGGTTTTATCTAAATGATATCAAAAATTTGTTAGCAAATTCAATACTTATTAATTTGTATAATAAAAGCATTGGATATATTATTTAAAATCTTATTTTTTGAAATAATTTGAGAAATAACTAATCCATTTTTTCAAAATTAACCTTTTAAATTTTTAGATGGTTGAATGTTCATCAATATTGTTTGAGAACAGAATATCATCAACTAAAATATATTTAAAATAATTAAATATATTATTCATGATATGAAATTAAGGTGCATTTTTTAAACCAAAGGGCATTAGTTCCATTCTAATGTCCAAAGCAGTAAATGTTATTTTATAGTGATTTCTTTTATCTAGATGCGCCAATATCGATTTTAAATCAAATTTGGAAAATATTTTTGCATTATGCAATCTATTTAATAAATCCTTTTTAATTGATGATATCGATCCATTTTAAAACTTTGCTTGTGTAATTACTTGGTCAGTCTCCCTCTTTCTTTTACTTTATAACAGAATAATTATAGCTCCAAGTAGGATTGCAATTATTCCTTTCTTTAATAAATCGAATCTCTTCTTTATGAAGCAAAGTAGTGCTCGTTCATTTGAAGGATGAGCCTTAGTGGGATGTCTCGTTCATTGAAATTATCAATATGCGGAGATCCACTACATGAGTCTTTCTTTCAGCAATTGGGTTGTCACCAGACTTCCTTTTGGAATTCTTGTGGCAATTTTTAAATTTTTTTAATTTTGGAGAAGAAATTTGTTGTTTAATAGTTAAACTAACAATTTCTTCTTGTAAATAATTTATATGCATAGACTTATTATTAAGCCTATTCATTTCATTTATGATAATTTCTTTAGGATTGGTGATAAAACGGAATGTGATTTCTTTATCCCAAAGAAAATTCATTATCATCAATTCTAGTGATAAACATTATTTTAAGAAGAAAAGAGTTCCCAAAATAATGTGTTGTGCCAAATTTTTGACTAAAATAAAAGGCATTTGAATACAAATATCATCTTGACCACACCAAGATGATAATTTATACTTAATTGTAAAGATTCATTTGCCTTTAACCACTGGCTTATTTTTTTCAAAATATTTAGAAGGAGTTATTTCTTCTTGTATACAATTTAAATCTTCTCCGCTATCAACTAGAGCAGTTAAATTTTGTAAAATAAATTCTTTATTTATAATTAATTAAATAGAAATATATCATTTCTAGTATATTTCCTTTTGCATGTTTTGAAAGAAACCTAGTTCTTGATTAGAAACGGCTTCTATATTTTCAAATGAATTGGGCATCTTCTAATTAATTTCAAGATCCATTCGACGACCACTCATTTGCTCTTGCTCAGCTTTAATTTGCTGAACTTCTAATTTTTGTTTCTTTAATTCAATTTTTTGCTAAAAAAGTGAATTAGAAGATGATGAACTTGCCTCATATTTTTCTTAAATACTTTATAAGGAGTATATAGGAGGCTTGTATTAAATTTTCTAATTTATCTTTCTTCTTATCATTAAGAAGATCGATAATTTATCATAGTTGAATCATCTTCAACTTGTGCTAAAGTTTAATTAATTGGTCCTTTTCTTGTGGGTGAGTATATAGACTCATATATGTTTATAATAATCTATCTGTTGAGACTTGCAACAGTTAGATTTAGAATCTGATGAGGATGAAGATGAAATATGTTCTTCTTCATCTTTTGATTCTATTTCAGAATCAGAGGATGTAGAATTTTCATCAGGGTTTGTTTTAACCCTTCAATAAGTTCATTTAACTTCTTCTTGATTATTTTTGTATGACACGACCACATTTGTAACATTTTATTTCTCTTGTCTCTTTGGTTTTAGAAAGGGGATGAAGTGCTTGTTTTTGAATTTATCACATTTTTTATGACATAATTTTTCATGTTTAGGAAAAATAGTCTTTAGTGTTTTTCCCCCATTTTTGGAAAATAAAGGACATGCACATTAAATTGAATTCACCAAGCTATCTTCAAGGCGTTCTCTTTTCATTTGATCTTTTAATTTAAGATCAAAGCATATAGCTAATCTAGATTTAATGCATGCAGAAATTAGGTTTCCATATGTTAGGATTTCATATGGGATGGTTCCATCATAGAGGAGAAGAGAAACCTTAACCTTTCAGCAAATAGATTGGGAAGGCCTTCAATGAATTTTTGCTTCGGTGAAGGCTATTGGCATCATAAAGTGTGATGCGTGCTAGAAATATATCCTTGTACCATCGAAAATGGGTTAAGGATGGACATCTTAATTTTGGAGGGAGCGAGTTTTCTCCTTGATCTCCAATGGATCGACAAAATGATCTATAATTGTTTGAGAAGATTATAGACCAAATTTTCATTAGGTTTTCTGTTCTTTTGGAAGATCCTTTACTTAGGTCAATTTTGCTAAGAGGTCTTCCCTTTGAGGAGCGTGAGAAAATTATCCCACCATCCTTTGAGTTCTAAAGAATCTTGAAATGATGGCTCAGACAATATGAGGTTTCTTGATATCAGATTGACAAGATGACATAAGCATTTGATGTATGAATGATTTGATGTTGAGAAAGTCCATTAATATTCCATTCATACAAAGAATCTCCATCATAAATTTCCTATGAAATGAGTATCTTCCTCAAATAATAAATCAGGAGTTGGGTTTTTATAATAATGTTTTTCCAAATTTTTCTTTGGATAAGAAAGTTTTTCGATATCAAAAGGAGGATAAGGATCTTGTAATTCTTGAAAAGGTTTTGAACTTTTCAATATTACTGATTGATGATCAATTTTGGATGAGGATTCATTTGAATCTTCATCGTGATATCTTCAAGAGCTCCTACATACTTTTCACTTAATTTAGAATCAAATTACGAGTCTTGAAGAGGTTCTAACAGAGCGGTTTAGGAGGTGGTTGGATAAAGGTTTTACAAATGGGTTTATACTAGTAGATGCTTTTTTACGCCTAGTTTTAGAAACCTTTTGTTTAAGCATCTGATTGATTTTAAACTCTAGGCTAAAAATATTATCAGTGATTATTTGAAGTATACTATTACTATAATTAAGTTGTTTAATTACAGTAATAAATTCTTTAGAATTTGTGGATCGAACTTATTTTTTTTCCAAGGCTAATTCTAAAGGTTTATCATCCATAATTTTTTTCCGATGGAGGATAAGATGCTTCAATTATTTTTTTCTTGCTTTTTTTGCCATTTTAAAAGTTGAGCATGAAGCGGCAATAATGCTACAAAAGAATAGGCTTTGGCTTGACTATTTCTTTCTCTCATTTTCTTGAAATATAAATCATTTATTTGAGATGTTGGTCTTGAAGTAAAACTTCTATACCAAATAAAATTATCTCTTTGGTTGGAAGTATTCCTTGAGAACAACTTCTAGTCTTAGAACCTATTGTGTAGCTCATTAAGACTAAAGTTCATTTGGATGGAGTGGGAGATTGATTTTCTCTCATTGGATGATAGATATAATTTTATTTAGTGAAGGCCTTGAGATGGTTGAGTGTGTGAACCATCCGATCTAGACTTCTCTAAGGTTTTAGAAGGGATAGAAATCCTAGAATGTGTAATGGATCGATGAGGGTTGAATCGAACTTCAACATCGCCATCAGATGTAGTTCCAAATAAATAAATGATAGTTTTATCAAATTTTGGGAGAGACCACCTAGTTAGGTCTTCTTCTTTCAAGGGAACTCTGCCATTTCAAAGTTCTTGATTAAATTATTATTTCTCCTAATCATTAGATTAGAAGTTACTTCAAAAGAATTAGAAGCCATATTAAAAAAGGGAAAAGGAGAGAGGAAGATGATCGGGAGAATTTGAAACAAATCACCACATAAGGATAAACAAACTAAGTATAAACCTCCATTAGAATTATCTTGATCAACAAAAATAGGACTTACAACCCTTTCAAGCCTCGCATAGGGATTTATGGGCATTTGCGATGAGCAGAATATAATAGAGAGAATTATCCCTCAACAATGAATCTTATCACCTATCAAGCATCACGCTGGATGGCCATTTACGATGAAGGCAGATAAATCCATGGGAGGAATGAACAAGTATTAGTTTATCAAAGCATGGTGAAATACAACAAAAATCTCTAACATCCTTCCCTCCCATTTACCCCATCATGGCTCGATGCAGGACTTAAACAGATATATAAAAACACTTATTTATTAAAACTTAGAACTTACATGGTTCTTGATGGTTATTTTAGAAAATTATTCTTCTAGATCCATCAAAGTCAATGATATTTGGATAATGAAAATGATAATCTCAAAAAATGATTCAAGGACAAAATCTTGCTCATTTCTTCAGAACAATATGGATTTGGAGTTGGGCATTTTACTTGGAAATTCAGTTGGTCCTTCAAAAAATTTTACTAAAATGGTGGAATTCAATCAACATTGAGGATAAGCTCAAGCAAATTAAAAGATTAAAGCTTATTCTTAAGATCCCACAAAACTTCTTTTGAGTATCATTAGGCGGTACAATCAAAAGACATTATCCTCATGATCAACATAAGAATCTCAAAAAAATCTATAATCCCATTGTGTTTCACCCATCTATATAAATAGTGGCTCTTATCAGATTGGAGAAACTTAAATTCATAAGCGATAGGAAGAAATAATTGCTACTTTCCAAAGTAACCACTTATCTTCAAAGGAACCTACCATAAAATTGGGTCAAAAGAAATAATTATTTACTTTCCAAAGTAGCCATCTTATATATAATGGCCTCAAAAAGAAATATCTTTTTTATTTATTATTGTACATAGAAGTTTTTAATAATTATACCATTGAACTTCTAAGATGTTTCTCTTGTTTAATAATTGTACCTTTGCTAAGCAAAATCTCTCCATGTACCTCTATATTGGCATCTGTATTATTATTGTGCTCTTTCATTTTCCTTCTCCTCTTCTCTTTGCTCCTCTTGTATCTCCTTGTTCTTCCTACTTAGCCTTTCATAGTAGTTATTTTAAGTTTTAATAAATAAGTGTTTTAGATATCTGGTTTAAGTTAAAACATGGTGAAATACAACAAAATCTCTGTCCTTCCCTTCATTCCTATGCTTTCCTTCAATGACAAATGAATTCATGGATGTTCATAATGAATAAGTTATATCATTGACTTCTAAGCAATCTGTTTAATAATTATACCTTTTTTTCTAAGAAAAGTCTCATGCCTATTATATAAGTGATTATATGTTATTGCTTTTCCTTCTCTCTTCTTATTCTCTCTTGTACTCTCATAGTTCTTTCACTTAATACCATCGTGTAGGTTATTTTTTAAGTTTTAATAAATAAGTGTTTTATATATCCTGGTTTAAGTCTGAAAGCATGGTGAAATACAACAAAAAATCTCTAGCATCCTTCCCTTCATTCCTCCCATGGCTTCTTCCTTCTCAATGACAAATGATGGCATTCATGGATGTTCATAATGAACAAGTTATATCATTGCTAACTTTTAATGTAATTATGTGTCTTCGCTCATCTGATTCTTTCATTTTCCCTTCTCCTCTTCTCTTATTCTTCTCTTGTACTCTCCTTAATTTCTTCTTATTTTAAGTTATAAGTTTTAATAAATAAGTGGTTTATATATCTGGTAAGTCTAATTATCATCGAGCCATGATGGGGTAAATCCACAGGGAAAAATGTTAGATTTTTTCACCATGCTTTGGATAAACTTCCCATGGTTTTATCCCATCTTCATCACAAATGGCCATCCCTGTTGCGTGATGCTTGATAGGGTGATAAGTCATGTTTGTTGTTAACTATCTGGGATAATTCTCTGGTAGAGGTTTATATTCCCGTCTTCATCGCAAATGGCTATAATTATCCTAGATAGTCAACAATAAATAGAACTTATCACCCTATCAAGCAGCATATTTATTTTGATAAGATGGATTTAGGATTGAACAATCTTCTTTATCAAAGCATAGAGAAATAAACATGTTCTTGTGCAACGACATCTTTTTGGGATGATGTTGCAACATTTTTAGAGGGTTCACCCTTTTCAATCATAGTTGAAGAGCAAGTTCTATCCCATCTTCGTCGTCTTGGAATTTTGAGATGCACTTAATCACAGAAAATAACAATGGAACCATCCCATATGAAACCCTTACATATGGAAATCTTATTTTTGCATGTATTAAAACTGGTTTAGCAATCTGCTATAATCTTAAATTAAAGATCAAATGAAAAGAGAACATCTACTTGGTTAAATAGCAGCAAATTCATGAGCAATTACTGTGATCCTCAGGTACGTCCTTTATCTTATAAACACAAGGAAAAAACACGAAAAACTATTTTTCCTAAACATGAAAAATCACATCATAGAAAACATGACAAATTCATGCACAAACAAAAGCACTCTCGTCCCTCTGGTTTTAAAACCAAAGAGACAAGAGAAATAAAATGTTACAAATGTGGTGATACAAGTCTTCATTGAATTGCTCAAAGAAGTTAAATAAACTTCATATTGGTGAAGGTTAAAACAAACCACGATGAAAATTCTGCTTACATCCTCTGATTTTGAAAGAGAATCAGAAGAAGAAGAAGAACATATTTCATCTTCATCCTCATCGAATTCTGATAAATCTCATAAATTTAACTATTGTAACTCTTATCAATAGAAAGATTATTATAAAAATATAATAAATATACAGTTATAAGAAATACGAGCAAAGGATCAATTAATTAAACTTTTAGCACAAGTTGAAGATGATTCAACTCATGATAAAAGGGATTTATTAAATAGATTACATAATGTAAAAATATTTTCCAAATTTGATTTAAAATCAGGATATTGGCAGAACCAGATAAAAGATTAGATCAGCTATAAAATAACTTTTATGATGCCATTTGGACATTCATGGAATGTAATGCCCTTTGGTTTAAAAATGCACCTTAATTTCAGCATATCATGAATAATATATTTAAAGATTATTTTAAATATATTTTAGTCTATTGATGATTTTTTTGTGTTCTCAAATACTATTGAGAACATTTCATCTAAAACATTTAAATGGTTAATTTTAAAAAAATGGGTTAGTTATTTAAGCCAAAATCAAATTATTTCAAATTAAAATAAGATTTTTAGGCCATAATATATCAATATATATCAATTAATAGAAGTATTGAATTCTAACAAATTTTTGATATCATTTTAGATAAAACCATCTGATGGTTCTTAGGAGCTCTCAATTATGTAGCTGATTTCTAAAATCTTGCCAAAGATGACTCTTTGAGATTAAAAGAATCCCCACCATGGTGATACTCATACCATGGCGGTATAAAATTAAAGAAAGGGTTCAAAACCTTTGTCTTAATCTTATGGACCCTACTAGTTTCAAAATTATTGGGATGCCTCGATAAGCTATGGAGGTATCTTAAAGCGTGAAAGAATTCTAAAGAAGAATTAGTCACTTTATTTACGGTAAATGGAAACCTACTCGACAAAATTCCATTATCTAAAAAGAAATGCTTTCTGTGATTAAGTGCATCTCAAAATTCCAAGATGATTTACTTAATCAATATTTTCTCCTTCATATTGACTATTCTTTAGTCAAATACATCATTGAACAAGATGACAAAAATTTAGTTTCAAAATAATTTTTTGCATCATTATGACTCTTACGATTTTAACATAAATTCATTAAAGGTAATGAAAATTCTCTTCACGATTTTGAGAATTCTTGCATCGGTGGATCACCCATGGAAGAATGACCACTTCTACCAGGAAGTCTTTTTTTTCACATTTGCATTAATAATCAGCTAATTCAACAATTGACATGAATTTAAAGACATATCTTTATGGTACTTCCTCTTCTATGGTTGAAAAGGTGAACCTCTAAAAGATGCAATACCATCCCAAAAGATTATTTCTAAGAACCTATTTTCTCTAAAGAAATAAATTAGAATATTATTGAAATTAATCCCTCTGATTATTCAATAAATAATCCGTGGGCCTTATTTGAAAGATATTTCAGAAATAATCCTTTCCCATTTGAATCTAATCTCTCAAGTGAAAATTATGAAAAAAATCTTAATGCAATTAAAGTGTATTGAGATTAATCATATTCGTGATCAGACGAATCATTCAATTTTGTATAGCAAATGCGTTATACAAAAGATCTTTCATCAAAGCAAATGGGGTCTAACTCCATTCCAAGAGAAAAAATATTCTTTATTCTCCACTAATTTACATCAAAATGAGAGAAAGAAATAAATGATTTATATTTTGAGAAATGAGAGAAAGAATTCAAGTCAACTTATTCCTTTAGTTGGTTTTCTTTTATATGCTCAATATCAGTTATTTTATCTACAAAATGGTATGAGCAAGGAAAAAAATATTGAAGCATCTTATCCTGTTGTAAAATGATCGATGATAAACCTTTCTTTAAATTAGCATTGGATAAGTTCGATCCACAATAGGAATTTATCTTAATTAAATAACTTTTATAAATATACTTCAAATAATGATCATCTTTTTTAGCCTAGAATCTAACAAATGCTTAAACAAGGTTTAGCACGAAACTAGCAAGCTTAGAAAGCTTTAGTATAAACTCATTTGTGAAACTATTTATTCAACCACCTCTAAAGGCTCTTGTTAGGACTTTCTTAAATTTCGAATTTGATTTAAACTTAAGTGAAAGTATGTAGGAGCTCTTGAAGATATCAGTCGATGATGATTCCTTGAATCTCTCATATCTTGATCATCAAGTAATATTGAAAAGTTAAAACTTTTCCGAATTACAAGATCCATCTCGATATCCAAAACTTTCTTATCAGAAAATTTGGAAATTATTATAAAACCACACCTGATTTTTTGAGAGATACTCATTTTTGGAAATTCAATGATGGAGATTCTTTATATGAATGGAATATTGATGGACTTTTCACATCAAATCATTGTCCCTTCATCGAATGCTTATGTTTACTCTTGTTCAATCTAGACATCAAGCCTCATATTATAGAACCATCATTTCAAAATTCTCGGAACTCAGGATGGTGGGATAATTTTTTTTTCCTCAAAGGACCTCCTTAGCAAAATTGAAGATCTTCAAAGAATAGCAATAATGAAAATTATCTATAATCTTCTCAAATATTATAGATCATTTTCTTTGGATCCATTGGAGATCAGGAGAATAAACTCATTCACTTATAATTAAGATGTCAATCCTTAACCCATTTTTGATGGTATAAGGATATATTTTCATGCATCACTTTTTATGATGCCAATAGCCTTCTGAAGAAAAATTTATTGAAGGCCTTAATCTATTTGTTGAAAAGGTTAGGTTTTCTCTCATCTTTATGATGGAACCATCCCATAATAATGTGTTGTGTTGAAAAAAGCATTTGAATACAAATATCATCTTGACACAATATGGTTTTGATAAGAGAAATTAACCTTTTCATAGATTGGAGAATCTTATAGATTTTCTTGATCTCAATGGATCTAAAAATCTAGAAAAGAAGAATTTCATTAAGTTTTTGTTCTTTGGAAGATGTTGCTTTCTTTAAGATGATCTTTTTGGATGAAAATCTTATAATCAAAGAACTTTAATATGGTAATAATGAATTTGATGTTAGTTATCCATTCAAAAGAATTCATGAATTTTTGGTCTTCTTAATAAATAATGTTATTTCTTGAATAAAAGATATCAAGAAGGATGAGGATCTTGTAATTCTTGAAAAGGTTTTGAACTTTTTCAATATTACAGGATCATCATTTGGAGATTCAATTAATCATCGAGTTCTTCAAAACTATAAATTTAGAATCAAATTTTAATGTCTTAAAAGATGGTTAAAAAGGTTTGATGATTTATACTAATATAAGCATTAACTATTTAGATGATCGATGAAATAATCTTATAATTAAGTTGTAAATAAATCTTTTAAAGTGGATCGAAACTTATTTTTATTAGTTAAGGTTTATCATCACCATTTTTTTGGATGGATGATAAGATGCTTCAATTTTTTCCTTGCTTTTTTTTTGGTAGTTAAAATAGAGCATAGTAGCAAAACCATGCTACAAAAGGAATAGTTGCTTTGGCTTGACTATTTCTCTCTCATTTCTCAAATATAAATCATTTGAAACGTTGTCTTGAGTAAAACTTCTATACCAAGTACAAAATTATCATACTTTGGTTGGAAGTATTCCTTGAGAATAACCTCTAGTCTTAGAACCTATTGTGTAGCTCATTAAGACTAAAGTTCATTTCATGGAGTGGGAGGTGATTTTCTCTCTAGATGATAGATATGATTTTTTATTTAGGCAAGGGCCTGTGATGGTTAGGGTATGTGACCCATCTAGACTTCATGAGGTTTTAGAAGGGATAGAAACCACAGGAAGTGTAATGGATCAGGGTTGAATCAAACTTTCAACATGTTACAATTGATAAATGATAGTTTTATCAATTTTGGGGAGAAAATTTAGCTCTTCTCTTTCAAGAGGGAACTTTGAGTTCTTAATTAAATTATTATTTCTCTTAATCGTTAGATTAGAAGTTTCAAAAAGTAGAAGCTATATTACCAAAAATGGGGAAAAGGAGAGGAAGATGATGCAGGGAGAATTTGAAACAAATCACCACATAAGGATAAAACAAACTAAGTATAAACCTCCATTAGAGAATTATCTTCCCAGACAGTCAACAAAATAGGACTTACAACCCTTTCAAGCTTCACGAAACAGGGATTTACGGCCATTTACTACAAAAACAGAATAAAGCCATAGGAGGAATGAACAAAGTACTGGTTTATCCAAAGCATGGTGAAATACAACAAAAAATCTATAACATCCTTCCCCTCCCCATGGTTTACCCCATCATG
>CM038223.1:150304377-150483282 GCA_021442155.1 Cymbidium sinense
TTAGTAGATAAATGGTTTAATCCATTTGATCTAAAGTAATGGTTTGTTCTACAACTTTCATTGAAGATTTTTCCTTAAAATCAAAAGTTCCAAATTGATAGTTTTATCAATCTTGGGAGAACCATCTATTTAGGTCTTCTTCATTCAAGGGGAACTCATTTTGAGTTCTTGATTAAATTATTATTTCTCCTAATTAGTTAGATTAGAGAATACTTTAAAGGGAAGATAGAATTTGAAATAAATTACCACATCAAACTTATAAACCCAGAGATAATGGGACTTACAACCCTTTCAAGAAGAATGCGGGGGATGGCCATTTCTGCGGCGAAAGGGACATGGGTGGAATGAACAAAATCCGTTCATCCATAGCATGGTGATATGTAACAAAAAATCTCTAACATCCTTCCCCTCCCCAGGGATTTACCCCCATCATGGCTCTGATACCAGACTTAAACTAGGATATATAAAATACTTATTTATTAAAACTTAAAAATATAATGAACAAAGATATTATCAACAAAGAACTTCAGCATGGTTCTTCAGATGGTGGAACTATTTTGGAGTAGAATTAAATATTCTTCCAGATCCAATCAAAGAAGTCTTCAATATGGATGGAAGCTACCCCAAAATGAGGGCTATTCCCAAAAAAATTCAAGGACAAAATCTTGCTCATTTCTTCACGGACTGCCAAATCCCATGGATTTGGAGCTAGAACGTTATACTTGGAAAGGACCCCTTCAATCAGTTGATCCTTCAAAGATAATTTTTACTAAAATAGTGGAATTCAATTAACATTGAGGATAAGCTCAAGCAAATTAAAGCCATTATTAAAGCTCATTCTGAATTAACGATCCCTCAAAAAATTACAGATTTTGAGCTATGAGTAGATGAAACTAAAGCATCAAAGATGTTATCCTCATGAGATCGAGATTCAACATAAGGAACATCTCAAAAAAATCTACAATCAACTTCGCCAAGGTGTTTAATCACCTCTCTACGATAGTGGCGGCTTGACGGCGTCGGCGGAATCCACTATAGAAACTTAAATTCATAAAGTAGACCCACCAGAAGAAATAATTGCTACTTTCCAAAAGTAGTCGCTTATCTTCACCAGCAAGGAACCTACTTTACATAAAGTGGGTCCCACCAAATGAAATAATTGGCCCTTATAATATTTTGTACCTTTGCTTAACCTCTAAGCAAAGTATCTTTTTTATTTAATGATAGTAGCTTTGCTTAACAGAAAAGTTTCTATTTAATAATTATATCATTGCTTAGCTTCTAAGCAACGTTTCTCTTTTGTTTAATTATTGTACCTTTGCTTCTAAGCAAAGTCTCTCCTATTCCTCCACCTCTATATAAAGAAGCTGTCATATTATGTGTATGGTATGGTTTTCCCTTCTCTTCTTCTCTTCTATTCTCCTCTTGTACTCTCCTTAGTTCTTCCTGCTTCCTGCCTACTATCATCATGTAAGTTCTTTTTAAGCTTTAATAAATAAGCAATTTATATATCCTGGTATAAGTCTGGGTCCGAAGGGCACCGTAAATGCTGTTTTATAGCGATCCGATTCTTTTATCTCGATCTACCAATATCCTGATTTTAAATCAAATTTGGAAAATATTTTTGCATTATGCAATCTATTTAATAAATCCATTTTATTAGGAATTGGATATCTGATCCATTTTAAAATTTTGTTAACGGCTTGTAATTAATTACAAGTCGCGGTTTTTCTCTTTCCTTTTCTGCCGAATTTATAACATAGAATGCGGTACAGCTCCAAGAGGAGTAGGATTGCCAAATTATTCTTTTCTTTAATAAATCATCAATCTCATCTTTGAATAAAGCAAGGCAGTGCTCGTTCATCTGACAAGGATGAGCTTTAGTGGGAATGTCCCATTTATCAAAATTATCAATCTATTGGAGGTCTACTACATGAGTCTTTCTTTCCCAGAAAGCAATTGGGTTGTCAGCACAAACTTTCTTTTGGAATGTTTGGTGGCAATTTTGAATTTTTTCTTTGAATTTTGGGGAAGAAATTTGTTGTTTAAAAGTTAAACTAGCAATTTCTTCTTGTAAATAATTTATATGCATAGATTTATGATAATTTCTTTAGGATTGGTGATAAAACGGAATGTGATTTCTTTATCTCAAAGAAAACACTGAATTCTCATATCATCAATGCTAGTGATAGGCATTATTTTAAGAAGGAAAGGAGTTCCTAAAATAATGTGTTGTGTCAAATTTTTGACTAAAATAAAAGGCATTTGAATACAAATATCAACTTGACACACGACCACAGATGATAATTTATACTTAATTTGTAAAGACTCACCGTCGGCTGCTTCCTTTCGTCGCATGGTTTTGCAGTTACTATGCACAATCTACTCAAGTTGCTATTTTAACTACCAAAAAATGGATTTTTTTGGGATTAATGGCCCTCATTTTGGGGGCAGCTTCCATCCAGTCATTGAAGACTTTATTGATTGGATCTGGAAGAATATTTCATTCTACTCCAAAATAGTTCCACCATCTAAAGAACCATGCTGGAAGTTCTTTGTTGATAATATCTTTGTTCATTATGAACATCTATGAATGCATTCGTTTATCATTGAGAAGGAAGAAGGCCTTCATCAGCTTTACACATAGCACCAATAATTTCGCTATTTTTGTACTTTAGTGGAGGACTTAAAATAACTTTTGGGTTGGAAGTAGGAAGAACAAGGAGAGTACAAGAGAATAGAAGAGAGAGAGAGGAGAAGAACGAGCACGAGCACATAATACAGAGCCTCCTTATATAGAGGTGTGGAAGAGAACTTTGCTTAAAAGAAGGTACAATTATTAAACAAAGAGTATTGCTTAGAAGTTAAGCAATGGTATAATAAATAGAAACTTTATTGTTAAGTAAAGATATTATTAAATAAAGATACTTTGCTTAGGCTAAGCAAAGGTGCAAATATTATAAGATGGCTAGAAGTAGCAATTATTTCTTTTGGTGGGACCCACTTTATCGGTGAAATGCAATAAGTAGCTTTAGTTATGAATTTAAGTTTCTGGATTCCCGTCCATTAGACTCACCCTTATGAAAGATTAAAACTTAATTTTTATAGATTTTTTTGAGACATTCCTTATGTTGAATCTCGGTCTCATAATCTTTTGATGCTTTGTAACTGTCTACCTCAAAATTCATAGTTTTGAAGGATTAATTGAAATAAGCTTTAATAATGGCTTTAATGTTGATTGATTAATTCCCTTTTGAAAACCAGCATCCTTTCCAAGTATAACGTTAACTCAATCCATGGATTTGGCGTGAAGAAATGAATGGCAAGATTTTTTGAATATTTCTCATTTTGACATCCAATCATTGAAGACTTCTTTGATTAGATGGAAGAATATTTAATTATTTCCCAAGAAGAATTTTTCTTTGGATATTCTTTGTTGATATTTGTTTATCCATGAATGCCTTCATTTGTCATTGGGAAGGAAGAAGGCCTTCATCATGCTTTACATAGCACCAATAATTTATGCCAATTTTATACTGTAAATTAGTGGAGGATAAGAATACATTTTTTCTCTTGGAATGGAGTTAGACCCCATTTGCTTTGATGAAAGATCTTTTGTATAATGCATTTGCAATACAAAATTGTATGGATCATCTGATCACGAACATGATTAATCTCAATACACTTTAATAATATTAAGATTTTTTCATAATTTTGTCTTAAGAGATTAGATTCAAATGGGAAAGGATTGTTTCCCAAATATCTTTCAAATAAGGCCCAATTATTTATTGAATAATCAGAGGGATTAATTTTAATAATATTCTATTTTATTTCTTTAGAGAAATAAACAGGTTCTTATGCAACGACATCTTTTAGGGATGGTGTTGCAGCTTTTTTAAAGGGTTCACCCTTTTCAACCATAGTTGAAGAGGAAGTACCATAAAGATATGTCTTTAAATCCATCATGCTAATTGTTGAATTGATTGGATCTTTGCCATTAGAGCGGCCACGATCGTGACCTTCACGAAAAGAAAGACTTCCTCGGTTAGGAGTGGTCATTCTTCCATGCAGGGTGATCCACCCCTGATCGTCCTAAGAATTCCGCAAAAATAAGAGAATTTTCATTACCTTTAATAATTGATGTCAAAATCGAAGGAAATGCGATTGCCATGATGCAAAATTTGTTTTGAAACTAAATTTTGACATCTTGTTCAATGATATATTTGAGGAGCAATTAATCTGAAGGAGAAAAGTAAATCATCTTAGAATTTTGAGATGCACTTAATCACGAAAGCATTTCTTTTTTGATAATGGAAAACTTTTCGAGTAATTCCATTTACCGAAAATAAGCGAACTAATTCTTCTTTAAAATTCTTTCTGCTTTAGATACCTCCATAGCCCTTTTTTTGAGGCATCTGTTTCAACAATTTTGAAACTAGTAGGTCCATAAGATTAAGGCAGGAAGGTTTTGAACCCTTTCTTTTTTGTCTTTGTCATGGTATGAGTATCGAGACCATGGTGGGGATTCTTTTAATCTCAAAAGTGGGGCTACATCTTTGGCAAGATTTTAATAAAAATCAGCTACATAATTAAGAGCTCCTAAGAACCACTGTAGCTGGTTTTTTATCTAAAATGATATCAAGAAATTTATTAGCAAATTTAATACTTCTATTAATTGGTATAATAGAAGCATTGGATATGGCTAAAAATCTTATTTATTTGAAATAATTTTATTTTGGCTCTAAAATAACTAATCCATTTTTAAAATTAACCATTTAATGTTTTAGATTTGAAGTATCGTCAATATTGTTTGAGAACACGAACATCATCAATATAGACTAAAATATATTTAAAATAATCTTTAAATATATTATTCATGATATTAAAATTGAAGGTGCATTTTTTAAATCAAAGGGCACTATGTTCTATTCGTAATGTCCAAAGGACACCGTAAATGCTATTTTATAGCGATCGATTCTTTTTCACGGATGCCAATATCTTGATTTTCAATCAAATTTGGAAAATATTTTTGCATTTGCTATTTAATAAATCCCTTAGGAATTGGATATCGATCCATTTTAAAACTTTGTTTAGGGGCTTGTAATTACAATTTCCTCTTTCCTTTTTTACAATTCATACATAGAATGCGGTACACTCAAGAGGGTTGTTATTCTTCTTTTTCTTTGCCATCGTGTAAGTTATTTTTAAGTTTTAATAAATAAGTGTTTTATATATTCTGGTTTAAGTCTGGTATCAGAGCCATGATGGGGTAAATCACTGGGGAGGGGAAGGATGTTAGAGATTTTTGCTAGATATCACCATGCTATGGATGAACGAGTACTTTATTCATTACTCCCATGGATTTATACCATCTTCGTTGCAAATGGCCATCCCTATTATGTGATGCTTGGTGATAAGTCTACAGTATTTGGGGTAATTCTGGTAGAGGTTTATATTCGTCTTCATCACAAATGGTAAATCACATTTGAGGCTTGAAAGGGTTGTAAGTCCTATTTTGTTGACATGCAGGAAGATAATTCTCATGAGGTTTATACTTAGTTTGTTTTATCCTTTAATTTGTTTCAAATTCTCCCCATCATCTTCCTCTCTCCCTTTTCCCCTTTTGGTTATATACTTCTTAAGTAACTTCTAATCTAATGATTAGGAAATAATAATTTAATCAAGAACTCTAAAATGGTAGGGTTCCTTGAATGAAGACCCAAGATTGATAAAACTATCATTTATCAATTTGGAACTTTTGATTTTAGGGAAAATCTTCTAAATTGTAGAACACAAAATATATCGGGCCTTATTTCAACACCTTTATCTGAGTTTATCTCTTTCATATAAATCTTTTTAGCTCTAAAATTATATTACTTTATGATTATGATTTCCTTTCGGTTCAAACTATTTAATTTTTATAATTCATTTTTTAAATACTCTAAATCCTTTGAGTTTGAAAAACTATTAACCAGCAAATTACTCTTATTTAAAATAAATCATTGCATCTCATATTGCTACTAACAAAGTGATTAAATGGAATGAGGTGGTATTTCTTGACTCATGGACTATACCATCTGGGGTCACACCAAGACCTTCCATTAATCAATCAGATAATTCAAACAGCTGATGGCGATGTTGAAGTCATTCAACCTCATTCACACTTCCTAGGGTTTTTCCTTAAACCTTAGAAGTCTAGATCGGATGGTTCACACTCTGAACCATGATTGAGGCTTTTGCCTAAATAAAAATCATATCATCTAGTGAGAGAAAATCAATCTCCCACTCCATGAATGAACTTTAGTCTTAATGAGCTACACAATTCTAAGACTAGAGATTATTCGAAGAATACTTTAACCAAATAATTTTTGTACTTGGTATAGTTTTACTTCTCCATCGTAAATTGATTTATTTGAGAGAGAAAGAAAAAATCAAAAGGCAACTATTCCTTTTCATCACAAGATTTTTGCGATTCTTATGAAATCTATTTTAAGTACCAAAAATGGCAAAAGAGGAAAAATAATTGAAGCATCTTATCCTCCATCGGTTGTAAAATGGTGGATGAAAACCTTAAAATAAGCATTCTTGATAAGTATTATAGAGTATACTTCAAATAATCTTTCATCTTTTGTAGTCTAAAATGGTCATATCTTGCAAAAGGTTTCTACGAAACTAGCAAAGCTTCAAAAAGCTTCTACTAGTATAAACCCATTTGTGAAACCTTTATCCAACCTCTAAAATGGCTCTTAAGTTGGACTCTCTACATTTCAAAATTTGATTCTAAACTTAAGTGAAAAGTATGTAGGAGCTTTTTGAAGATATAGTCAATTGGATGAAGATTCAATTATCTCAATCAGATCAATCAATATTGAAAAAGTTCAAAACCTTTTCAAAATTATAAGATCCTCATCCTCTTTTTGATATCCAAAAACTTTCTTATCAAAAATTTGGAAAAAAATATTATTATAAAAAACACCTCGATTTATTATTTGAGGAAGATACTCATTTATAGAAATTCCTGATATTATATGAATGGATTTTCTGGACTTTTCTCAAATCAATCATTCATATCGAATGCTTGTTTTACTACTCTGTTCAATCCAGACATCAAGCAAAACCTCATTGTCACTCGAGCCATCATTTATTCTGGAACTCTGAGGATGGTGGGATAATTTTCCTGTTTCAAAGGGAAGACCTCCTTAGCAAAATTGACTTAAAGCTAAGGATCTTCCAAAAGAACATCAAAAAACCAATGAATGATAATTTATATTTATAGATTATTTTCTGGATGGATTTCAAGGATCACTCCTTACTCCATTAAGATTCCATCATAACCATTTTTTAGGATATTTCAGCATTTTTTGTAAATCACTGAAGCAAAATTGAGGCCTTCCAATCTTTGAAAAGGGGTTTCTCTTTGTCTGAACCATCCCATATGAAACCCTTCTATGGAATTCTTATTTATGCATATTTCATTATCTTAAAATCAAATGAGCGTCTACTTAAAAGAAAATGCAAATTATCCTCTTCTCAAAAAATTTCTTAAAGGAAGACTATTTTTTCATGAAAAATCACATCATAAAAATGTGATAAATTCACTGACATCGCACTCGTCCCTGGTTTAAAACCAAAGAGAAGAGAAATAAAATATTACAAATGTGGTATGGTCATTTTATAAATGCATTTGTCGAGAAGTTAAATGAACTTCAATTGGGTTAAAACAAACCGATAAAATTCTTACATCCTCATTCTAAATAAGATGGAAGAACATATTTTCTTCATCCTCATTTGATAAATCTTAATCGATAAATTATTATAAAAAATTAATAAAATATATAAATTCTGTCACTCACCCAGCAAAGGACCATTAATTAAACTTTTAGCACAAGTTGAAGATGATTCAACTCATGATAAATTATGATCTTCTAATGACAAGAAGAAAGATAAAAGAAAATTTAATTACAAGCCTCCTATACTCCTTTAAGAGAGGCAAGTTCATCATCTTCTAACTTCTTTTAGCTAAAAATGAATTAACTAAAATTAAGTTGAAATTAAAGGCAAGAGCAAATGAATGGTCTCATGGATCTTGAAATTAATATAGAACGCAATTCATTTGAAAATATAGAAATAGATTCTAATCAAGAACCGTTTCTTACAAAATATTAAAAAATATACCGAAATGGTATATTTCCACCAAATTAATTATAAATAAAGAATTTATTTTACCAAATTTAAACTAGTTTGATCAGCATATTTAAATTGCATATAAGAAGAATAATTCCTTTAAATATTTTGAAAAAAAATAAGCGGTTAATGGCAATCTTTATGATTTATAAATTATAAATCATCGTGTGTCAAGATGATATTCAAATGCCTTTTTATTAGTCAAAATTTGACACAACACATTATTTTGGGAACTCCTTTCTTCTTAAAATAATGTTCACTATTGATGATACTTTGGAATTTGTTTTCTTTGGGATCAAATTTCATTTATCACCAATCTAAAGAAATTAAATAAATAAAAGCAAATAGTTTCATATATAATTATTTACAAGAAGAATTACTAGTTTAACTTATTAAATAATAAATTTCTTCAAAATAATTCTCATAATTCCAATTTGTGATACCTATGCTTTCAGGAAGAACATTGGTGATTTTATGCATGATGATTTTATTCTCATCCTGTATGAGCACTACAATCTTTTATTAGAAAGAATGAAATCTAGAGGAGGCATCTTGTATAATTTATAAAACAGAAAAAAAAATGGATCCTATTCTAATAAAGGATTTATTAAATAGATTGCATAATGCAAAAATTTTCCAAATTTGATTTAAAAGGATATTGGATCAAAAGAAGTTATATATTTCATGACCTTTCTGGGTAATGCTCTTTAATTTTAAATTTCATGGAATAATATATTTAAAGATTATTTTGAATATATTTTATTCTATTGATGATGTTCTTATTCTCAAACAATATTGACAAATATACAACCAAAAACATTTAAATGGTTAATTTTAAAAAATGGATTAGTAATTTTGAGCCAAAATCAAATTATTTGCGAAATAAGATTTTTTGGCCATAATATATATGCTTATACCAATTAATAGAAATTGAATTTGCTAACAAATTTTCTCGATATCATTTTAGATAAAACTAGATTCTTAGCTCTTATGTAGGATTTCTATCAAAATCTTGATGGTGCCCCTCTTTTGACAAATTAAAAAAGAATCCCCCACCATGGTTTGATACTCATACCATGGCGTATAAAATTAAAGAAAGGGTTCAAAACCTTCCTGTCTTAATCTTGCGGACCTACTAGTTTCAAAATTGTTGAAAATGCCCTCGATAAGCTATGGAGGTATCTTAAAGTGAAAGAATTCTAAAGAAGAATTAGTTCACTTTGTTTACGGTAAATGGAATCCTACTCTAAAAGTATTCCATTATCAAAAAAATGCTTTTACGTGATTAAGTGCATCTCAAAATTCCAAGATGATTTACTTAATCGGTATTTTTCTCCGTATTTGATTTCCTCGGTCAAATACATCATTGAACAAGATGTCAAAAATTTAGTTTCAAAAAAATTTTGGCAATCTCAGCTCTCTGTCTTTGATTTTGACATCGAATTCATTAAAGGTAATGAAAATTCTCTTCCTGATTTTCTGACCAATGAATTCTTGCAAGGAATATCAGGGGTGGATCACCTCGCATGGAAGAATGACTACTCTAGCAGGGACATCTTTCTTTTCATGGAGGTCATGTGGCATTAATGGAAAAATAGGTCAATTCAACAATTGGCATGATCAAGCAAACTTATCTTTATGGTACTTCCTCTTCTTCTGTTGAAAAGGGTGAACCCTCTAAAAAGATGCAACACCATCCTAAAGATGTGCACAAGAACTGTTTATTTCTCTAAAGAAATAAAATAGAATATTATTGAAATTAATCCCTCTGATTATTCAATAAATAATCCGTGGGCCTTATTTGAAAGATATTTGGGAAACAATCCTTTCCCATTTGAATCTAATCTCTCGAGAAAATTATGAAAAATCTTAATATTAAAGTGTATTGAGATTAATCATGTTGATCAGGCGAACCATACAATTTTGTATAGCAAATGTGTTATACAAGAGATCTTTCATCAAAGCGAATGGGGTCTAACTCCATTCCAAGATAAAAATGAAATCTTATCCTCCACTAATTTACAGTACAAAATTGGCATAAATTATTGGTGCTATGTGCAAAATATGATGAAGGCCTTCTTCCTTCTCAATGATAAATAAGGCATTCATGGATGTTCATAATGAACAAAGATATTATCAACAAAGAACTTCAGCATGGTTCTTTGATGGTGGAACTATTTTGGAGCGATTAAATATTCTTAGATCCAATCAAAGAAGTCTTCAAAATGGATGGAAGTTGCCCCAAAATGAGGGCTATTAATCCCAAAAAAAATGATTCAAGGACAAAATCTTGCTCATTTCTTCATGACGCCAAATCCATGGATTTGGAGCTGGAAATGTTATACTTGGAAAGGACCCTTCAATCGGTTGGTCCTTCAAAGATAATTTTACTAAAATGGTGGAATTCAATCAACATTGAGGATAAGCTCAAGCAAATTAAAGCCATTTATTAAAGCTTATTGAATTAACGATCCCTCAAAAACTATGGATTTTGAGCTATCGATGAGGTACTAAAGCATCAAAAGATGTTATCCTCATGAGGCGAGATTCAACATAAGGAGCGTCTCAAAAATCTACGAAAATCAACTTCACCAAGGTGTTTAATCACCTATCATATCTGCGACGGTGGCGAGTCTTACGGCGTCGGCGTGGAATCCAGGAGAAACTTAAATTCATAAAGCGGATCACGAAGAAATAATTGCTACTTTCCAAAGTGGCGCTTATCTTCACCGACAAGGAACCTACTTTACATAAAGTGGGTCCCACCAAAAAGAAATAATTGCTACTTTCCAAAAGTTGCATCTTATAATATTTACCTTTGTAGCCTCTAAAGTATCTTTTATTTAATAATAGTAGCTTTGCTTAATAGTTTATTTAATAATTATCTGTTGCTTAACTTCTAAACAGTTCTCTTTGTTTAATAATTACCTTTGCTTCTAAGTAAAGTCTCTCCTGCCTCCACCTCATATAAGGAGGCTCATTATGTTTTATGTGTGTGCTCGGTTATCCCTTCTCTCTCTTCTTCTCTCTCTTGTACTCTCCTTAGTTCTTCCTGCTTCCTGCCTATTGCCATCATGTAAGTTATTTTTAAGTTTTAATAAATAATTGTTTTATATATCCTGGTTTAAGTCTGGTATCAGAGCCATGATGGGGTAAATCTCTGGGGAGGGGAAAGATGTTAGAGATGATCACCCAGAAGAATGATACTCTAGGAATGTCTTTCTTTTGAGGTGCCATGCTCTAATGGAGAGATAATCAATTCAATAATTAGCATGATCAATTTGCAAACTTATCTTTATGGTACTTCCTCTTCAACTATGATGAAGAAATCACATTCCATTTTATCACCAATCCTAAAGAAATTATCATAAATGAAATGAATGCAATAATAGTCATTATTATAGCCATGATATAATCCACAGGGAGGGAAGGATGTTAGAGATTTTTTTACATTTCACCATGCTTTGGATAAAATCTTTGTTCATTCCTCCATGGCTTTACGTCTTATACCCCTCATTGTGGGTTGATAGGGTGATAAGTCATTTATTGTTATGCGAGATAATTCTGGTAGAGGTTTATATTCTGTCTTCATAAATGGGTAAATCCACTTTATGAGGCTTGAAGGGTTGTAAGTCCTATTTTTTTGTTGACTTAAAGATAATTCTCTAATGGAGATTTATACTTAGTTGTTTTATCCTTATGTGGTGATTTGTTTCAAATTCTCCTGCATCATCTTCTCTCTCCCTTTTTTTTTTGGTAATATTTCTACTTCTTTTGAAGTAACTTATTGGAGAAATAATAATTTAATCAAGAATTAAAATAGTTCCCTTGAAATAAAGACCTAAATAGATGGTCTCTCAAATTGATAAATGATATCTTTGAAATTGAAGGTGCATTTTTTAACCAAAGGGCATTCGTTCCATTCATGTGTCGAAGGGCACCATCTATTTTATGTGATCCTCTTTTATCTTTTGATATCGATTTTAAATAAAATTTGGAAAATATTTTTGCATTATGCAATCTATTTAATAAATCCCTTTTATTAGGAATTGGATATTTGAGCTATTTTAAAACTTTGTTTAATGGCTTGTAATTAATTACAAGTCGCGGTCTTCTATTTTGGTGTTCTAAAATAATATTGACAAACACTTCAACCATTATCTAAATGGTTAATTTTAAAATGGTAGTTTATATTTCTTGATGTAAATCATTTTTGAGGCTTGAAAGGGTTGTAAGTCTATTTTTTGTTCTTTCAGGAAGATAATTCTCTGGAGGTTTATACTTAGTTTGTTTTATCCTTATGTGATGATTTATTTTAAATTCTCCTACATCTTCCTCTCCTTTTCCCGATTTTGGTAATATGGCTCTTACTTTTGAAGTAACTTCTAATCCGATTAGGAGAAATAATTTCAAGAACTTGTGGCGAGTTCCCCTTAAAAGACCCAAATAGATGGTCTCTCCTCAATTGATAAAACTATCATTTTATCGATTTGACTATGATGGCGATGTTGAAGTTCGATTCAACCCTTGTCGATCCATTACACTTCCTAGGGTTTCTATCTCTTCTAAAATCTCAGAGAAGTCTAGATCGGATGGTTCACACACTCTTGAACCATCGTTGAGGCGAGAAGTCTAGATCGATGGTTCACACACCTCAACCATCCCGAGGCCCTTCGCCAAATAAAAATAATATCTATCATCCAATGAGAGAAAATCAATCTCCCACTCCATCTAAAATGAACTTTAGTTTTAATGAGCTACACAATAGGTTCTAAGACTAGAGAGGTTATTCTGAAGGAATACTTCCAACCAAAGTATGATAATTTTTGTACTTGGTATAGAAGTTTTACTTCTCAAGACCAACATCTCGAAATAAATGATTTATATTTTGAGAAAATGAGAGAAAGAAATAGTCAAGCCAAAGCAACTATTCCTTTCGTAGCATGGTTTTGCAGTTACTATGCTCAATCTGCTCAAGTTGCTATTTTAACTACCAAAAAATGGCAAACAAAGCAAGGAAAAATAAAAGCATCTTATCCTCTATCAGTTGTAAAAATGGTGGATGATAAACCTTTAGAATTAATGGTCTTCAAAAAAATAAGTTCTGATCCACAAATTCTAAAAGAATTTATTACTATAATTAAACAACTTAATTATAGTAATAGTATACTTCAAATAATCACTGATCATCTTTTTAGCCTAGAGTCTAAAATCGATCAGATGCTTAAACAAAAGGTTTCTAGCCCCAAAACTAGCAAAGCTTCAGAAAAAGCTTCTACTAGTATAAACCCATTTGTAAAACCTTTTATCCAACCACCTTAAACTCTCTGTTGGGGACCCTCTTAAGACATTCGTAATTTGATTCTAAATTTAAGTGAAAAGTATGTAAGAGCTCTTGAAGATATCAGTGATGAAGATTCAAATGAATCCTCAACCAAAACTGATACTGATCAATCAAGTAATATTGAAAAAGTTCAAAACCTTTTTCAAGAATTACAAGATCCTCATCCTCCTCTTGATATCCAAAAACTTTCTTATCCCTAGAAAAATTTGGAAAAACATTATTATAAAAAACCCACTCCTCCTGATTTATTATTTGAGAAAGATACTCATTTCATAAGAAATTCTTATGATGGAGATTCTTTATATGAATGGAATATTAATGGACTTTCTGAACATCAAATCATTCATACCCTTCATCGAATGCTTATGTTTGCTACTGCTGTTCTATCTAGACATCAAGCAAAATCACATATTGTTGCTCGAGCCATCATTTTAGGATTCTCTGGAACTCTGAAAGGATGGTGGGATAATTTTCATCGCTCCTCAAAGGGAAGACCTCCTTAGCAAATTGACTTAAGTACTAAGGATCTTCCAAAAGAACAAAGAAAGACATAATGAAAATTCGGTCTATAATCTTCTCCAAATATAGATCATTTTGTTGGATCCATTGGAGATCAAGGAGAAAAACTCGCCTCCTTACTCCAAAATTAAGATGTCCATCCTTAACCCATTTTGATGGTACAAGGATATATTTGCATTGTCATGACACTTTATGATGCCAATAGCCTCTTCACCGGAAGCAAAATTCATTGAAGGCCTTCTAATCTATTTGCTAAAAGGTTAAGGTTTCTCTTTCACGATGGAACCATCCCATATGAAACTAACATATGGAAACCTTATTTCTGCATGTATTAAAATTGATTAGCTATATGATCTGATCTTAAATTAAAAGATCAAATAAAAAGAGAACGTCTACTTGAGTGGAAACAGCTTGGCAAATTCTGTGAGTAATTTAATTGTGATCCTCACGTACGTTCTTTATCTTATAAACACAAGGGAAAAACATGAAAAACTATTTTTCCTAAATGTGAAAAATCACGTTATAAAAAATGTGATAAATTCACGCACAAACACAAGCACTCTCATCCCTCTGGTTTTAAAACCAAAGAGACAAGAGAAATAAAATGTTACAAATGTGGTCGTACAGGTCATTACGTGAACAGATGCATCGTCAAGAAGAAGTTAAATGAACTTCAGATTGACAAAGGGTTAAAACAAATCCTGATGAAAATTCTGCTTACATCCTCTAATTCTGAAAGAGAATCAGAAGAAGAAGAAGAAGAATATATTCCATCTTCATCCTCATCAGATTCTGATAAATCTGATAAATCTAACTATTGCAACTCCTGTCAATAGATAGATTATTATAAAATATAATAAATATGACAGTCTCAGATATGCTCACCAAGCAAAAGGACCAATTAATTAAACTTTAGCACAAGTTGAAGATGATTCAACTTGATAAAATTATCAATCTTCTTAATGATAAGAAGAAAGATAAATTAGAAAATTTAATTACAAGCCTCCTATATACTCCTTATCTAAGTATTTAAGAAAAAATTGAAAGTGTTCATCATCTTCTAATTCGCCTTCTTTAGAGTTAAAACCGAATTAAAGAAACTAAAATTAGAAGTTCAAAGAAATTAAAGTCGAAAAGAGCAAAATGAATGGTCATCTAATGGATCTTGAAATTAGAAGATGCCCAATTCATTTGAAAATATAAGTCGATTCAATCAAAACCGTGTTTCTTACAAAATATGCAAAAGGCAATATACCAGAAATGGTATATTTTCATTAATTAATTATAAATAAAGAATTTATTTTACCAAATTTAACTGCTCTAGTTGATAGCGGAGCAGATTTAAATTGTATACAAGAAAGAATAATTCCTTCTAGATATTTTGAAAAAACTAGCCAGTGATTAAAGGCAGCCGACAGTGAGTCTTTACAAATTAAGTATAAATTATCATTTGTGGTCATGTGCCAAGATGATATTTGTATTCAAATGCCTTTTATTTTAGTCAAAAATTTGACACAATACATTATTTTGGGAACTCCTTTTCTTCTTAAAATAATGCCTATCACTAGAATTGATGATACTGGAATTAAGTGTTTTCTTTAGGATAAAGAAATCACATTCCATTATATCACCAATCCTAAAGAAATTATCATAAATGAAATGAATAGGCTTAATAATAAGTCTATGCATATAAATTATTTATAAGAAGAAATTGCTAGTTTAACTTTTAAATAGCAAATTTCTTCCCCAAAATTCAAAGAAAAATTAAAATTGCCACCAAAAAATTCCAAAGGAAGTTTGTGACAAATGCTCAAAGAAAGACTCATGTAGTGGATTTTGTACATTGATAATTTCAAAATAAGATATTCCCACTAAGGCTCTTGTCAAATGAACGAGCACTACCTTTTTTATGCAAAGAAGAGATTGATTTATTAACAAAAGGAATAATGACAATTACCCTTTGAGAGACGCATTCTATGTTATGAATTCGGAAGAAAAGGAAAGAGGGATACCATGACTTGTAATTAATTACAAGCTGCTAAATGAAGTTTTAAAAAATTGATTAATTATTTAAAAAATCAAATTATTTCAAAAATAAGATTTTAGAAATATATCCAATGCTTCTATTATACCAATTAATAGAAGTATTGCTAACAAATTTGATATCATTTTAGATAAAACCAACTACAAAGCTTTCAGAGCTAATGTAGCTAATTTCTTCAAAATCTGCCAAAGATGCCCCCAATTTTGATAGATTAAAAGAATCCTCACTATGGTCTGATACTCATACCAAAGCAGTGCGCAAAATAAAAGAAAGAGTTCAAAACCTTCCTGTCTTAATCTTGACCCTACTAGATAATTTCTGTAGAGGTTTATATTCATCTTCATGAAATGGCCATAAATCTAGTGACTGATACAAATTTTTTCTTATAAGAAATTTTGATATCAAAAGATTACATGATGCAAAATGAAGCAAGAAGAACCAAGATACAAGAGGAGAATAAGAGAAGAATAAGGAAAGAAAATCGAGCATAATATAATACAGATGACTTATATATGGAAAGAGACTTTATTAGATAAGAGGAATTATTAAATAAAGAGAACGCTTAAGTTACAAGAATTATTAAATAAACTTTTTAATTACTATTAAACAAAAAAGATACTTTTCTTAGAGTAAAGAAGGCACAAAATATTATAAGATTTCTACTTAAATGTATATTTTGGTAACCACTTATGTAAAGTAGGTTCCTTCGTACTTTGCTTAAAGATCACAAAATATCTTTTATTTAATAATGAAATTTTGCTTTCAAAGTTTCTATTTAATTATAAGTTAACTTGTAAGCAATGTTTCTCTTTTATTTAATAATTGTACCTTTCTAAGCAAAGTCTCTTCTCTGCTCCATCTATAAGTTAAGATGGAATTTTGAGTAAGTGTTTTTTCTCCTTGATCTCCAATGGATCCAGCAAAATGATCTATAATTGTTTGGAGAAGATTATAGATCAAATTTTCATTAGGTTTTTGCTGTTCTTTTGGAAGAAAATGATAGAAAAAAATAGTCAAGCCAAAATAACTATTCCATTAAAGATGGTTTTGCGACTATGCTCAATCTTTGCTCTTTTAACTACCAAAAAATGAAAAACAAAGCAAGGAAAAATAATTGATGCATCTTATCCTCCATCAACAGGGACGATCAGGGGTGGATCACCCCACATGGAAGAATGACTACTCCTAATTGTGGACGTCTATAATTTTATGATGCAAAAAATTTGTTTAAACTAAATTTTGACATCTTGTTCAATGATGTATTTGACCGAGGAAATAAATGAACATAATACATAGAAGTATTCCTTATATGAGGTGGAGGCATAGAGACTTTGCTTACAAAGGTACAATTATTAAACAAAGGGAACGCTATTAGAAGTTACAACAAAGATAATTATTAAATATAAACTTTATTGTTAAGCAAAGCTACATTTATTAAATAAAAAGATACTTTGCTTAGAGGCTAAGGAAAGGTACAAAATTTAGAAGATGGCTACTTTCGGAAAGTAGCAATTATTTCTTTTGGTGGGACCCACTTTATGTAAAGTAGGTTCCTTGCTGGTGAAGATAAGTGCTACTTTGGAAAGTAGTAATTATTTCTTCCGTGGGTTATGAATTTAAGTTTCTCCTATGGATTCCACGCCAACATACAAGACTCACCATAGATATGATGGTGATTAAACACCTTGATAAGTTGAAGTAGATTTTTTGAGACGTATGTTGAATCTCATGAGGATAAGTCTTGATGCTTTGTAGAATTCTATTGATAGCTCAAAATTCATAATTTTTTGAGGATCAATTCGTAATAAGCTTTAAAATGGCTTTAATTTGCTTGAGCTTATCCTCAATGTTGATTGAATTCCATCATTTTAGCAAAATTAGCTTTGAAGGACCAAAGGGGCCCTTTCCAAGTATAACGTTAGCCTCAAATCCATGGGATTTGGTCCATGAAATGAGCGATTTTATCCTTGAATCATTCTGGGATTAATAGCCCTCATTTTAGGCCTTCCATCCAAAAGACTTTTGAATAAGAATATTTAATTTACCCAAAATAGTTCCACCATTCAAAGAACCATCAAGTTCTTTGTTGATAATATCTTTGTATTATGAACATCCATGAATGCCTTCTTTCATTATAAAGGAAGAAGGCCTCATAGCACACATAACACCAATATGCCAATTTTGTACCGTATAGTGGAGGATAAGAATATATTTTTCTCTTGAATGAGTTAGACCCCAGCTTTGATGAAAGATCTTTTGTATAACGATTTTTATAAAATTGTATGGTTCATCTAATCAAGAACATGATTAATCTCAATACACTTTAATTGTATAAGATTTTTTTCATAATTTTCTGAGAGATTAGATAAAATGGGAAAGGATTGTTTCCCAAATATCTTTCAAATAAGGCCCATGGATTATTTATTGAATAATCGAGGATAAATTTCAATAATATTCTATTTTATTTCTTTAGAAATAAATGTTCTTATGTACCACATCTTTTAGGGATGTGTTTTGTTAGACCACCCTTTTCAACCGTAGAAGTTGAAGAGGAAGTACCATAAAGATAAGTTTACAAATTGATCATGCCAATTATTGAATTGATCGATCTTTGCCATTAGAGCCATCACACCTCCATGAAAAGAAAGACATCCTCGAAGAGTAATCATTCTTCCAGTGATCCACCGATCGTCTCGCAAGAATTCATCAAAAAAATCGAAGAGAATTTTCATTACCTTTAATGAATTCGATGTCGAAATTGAAGACAGAGTCAGATTATGATGCAAAAAATTTGTTTTAAAACTAAATTTTGACATCTTGTTCGATGTATTTGAGGAAACAATAATGAGAGAAAATGCTATTAAGTAAATTATCTTAGAATTTTGAGATGCACTTAATCACGTAAAAGCATTTCTTTTTGATAATAGAATACTTAAGTAGATTCCATTTACCGTAAATAAAGTGAATTCTTCTTTACAATTCTTTCACTGCTTTAAGATACCTCCATAGCCCTTATCAGAGGCATCTGTTTCAATAATTTTGAAACTAGTAGGGTCCGCAAGATTAAGACAAGGAAGGGTTTGAACCCTTTCTTTAATTTTGCATACTGCCATGGTTTGAGTATCAGACCATGGTGGGGGATTCTTTTTTAATCTATCAAAGAGTGGGACTGCATCTTTGGCAAGATTTTGATAGAAATCAGTTACATAATTGAGAGCTCCTAAGAACTCCAGAAATGGTTTTATCTAAAATGATATCGAAATTTGTTAGCAAATTCAATACTTATATTAATTGGTATAATAGAAGCATTGATATATTATCTAAAAATCTTATTTCATTTTGAAATAATTTGATTTTGGCTCAAATAACTAATCCATTTTTAAAATTAACCATTTAAATATTTTAGATGGTTGAAGTGTTCATCAATATTATTTGAGAACACCAGAACATCATCAATATAGACTAAAATATATTTAAAATAATCTTTAAATATATAATTCATGATATGCTAAAATTTAGAAGGTGCATTTTTTAAACCAAAGGGCATTATGTTCCATTCGTAATGTCCAAAGTGCACCGTAAATGCTATTTTATAGCAATCCGATTCTTTTATCTGGATCTGCTAATATCCTGATTTTAAATCAAATTTGGAAAATTTTTTTGCATTATGCAATCTATTTAATAAATCACTTTTATTAGGAATTGGATATCTAATCCATTATAAAACTTTGTTTAGTGGCTTGTAATTACAAGTCGCGGTCTCCCTCTTTTCTTTTCTGCCAAATTCATAACATAGAATGCGGTACAGCTCCAAGGGGAGTAGGATTGTCGAATTATTTCTTTCTTTAATAAATCAGCAATCTCTTCTTAGCATAAAGCAAGGTAGTACTCATTCATCTGACAAGGATGAGCCTTAGTGAGAATGTCTCATTCATTGAAATTATCAATGTATAGGAGATCCACTACATGAATCTTTCTTTCCCAGAAAGCAATTGGGTTGACACCAGCACTTCCTTTCAAATTTTGGTGGCAATTTTGAATTTTGCTTTTAATTTTGGGGAAAAATTATTGTTTAATAGTTAAACTAGCAATTTCTTCTTGTAAATAATTTATATGCATAAACTTATTATTAAGCCTATTCATTTCATTTATGATAATTTCTTTAGGATTGGTGATAAAATGGAATGTGATTTCTTTCTCCCAAAGAAAACACTAAATTCCGATCATCAATTCTAGGATGGCATTATTTTAAGAAGAAAAGGAGTTCCCAAAATAATGTGTTGTGTCAAATTTTTGACTAAAATAAAAGGCATTTGAATACAAATATCATCTTGACACATGGCCACAGATGATAATTTATACTTAATTTATAAAGATTCATCGTCGGCTGCCTTTAACCGCTGGCTTATTTTATCAAAATGTTTAGAAGAAATTATTCCTTCTTGTATATAATTTAAATCCTCTATCTATAGTAGTTAAAAAAAAATAAATTCATTATTTATAATTAATTTAATGAAAATATACCATTTCTGGTATATTACCTTTTGCATATTTTATAAGAAACCTGGTTCTTGATTAGAATCGGCTTCTATATTTTCAAATGAATTGGGCATCTTTTCATTAATTTCAACATCCATTAAACGACTATTCAATTGCTCTTGCTCATCTTTAATTTGCTGAACTTCTAATTTTAGTTTAATTCGCTTTTAGCTCAAAGAAGCAATTAGAAGATGATGAACTTGCCTCATTTTTCTTAAATACTCATAGTATATAGAGGCTTGTAATTAAATTTTTCTAATTTATCTTTCTTCATCATTAAGAAGATCGATAATTTTATCATGAGTTGAATCATCTTCAACTTGTACTAAAAGTTTAATTAATTGGTCATTTTGCTCGTGGGTGAGCATACGATGCCATATTTATTATATTTTTATAATAATCTATACGATAGGACTTGCAATAGTTAGATTTATCGATTTATCGAATGAGGATGAAGATGAAATATGTTCTTCTTCATCTTCATTCTCTTTCTCAATCGAGGATGTAAGAAGAATTTTCATCGTTTTGTTTTAACCCTTCATCAAGTTCATTTAACTTCTTCTGGCAAAGTGCATTTGTTCAAATAATGACCAGATGGCCACATTTGTAACATTTTATTTCTCTTGTCTCTTTGGTTTTAGAACCAGAGGGACGAGTACTTATGTTTGTGCATGAATTTGTCACATTTTTATGACGTGATTTTTTACGTTTAGGAAAAATAGTATTTCATGCTTTTCCCTTGTGTTTAGAAGATAAAGAACGATTGAAGCCACATGAATTGCTCACGTAATTCATTTTCAAGCCAAGTAGACATTCTCTTTTCATTTGATCTTTTAATTTAAGATCAGAGCAAATTGCTAAACCAGTTTTAATACATGCAGAAATAAGGTTTCCATATGTAAGAGTTTCATATGGGACTGTTCCATTGTAGAGGCGAAGAGAAACTTTAACCTTTTCAGTAAATAGATTGGGAAGACCTTCAATAAATTTTTTCTTCCAGTGAAGGTTATCGACATCATAAACTGTCATGACGATGCTAGAAATATATCCTTGTACCATCAAAAAATGGGTTGGATGGACATCTTAATTTTGGAGTAAGGAGAGTTTTTCCTTGATTTCCAATGGATCCAAAGAAAATGATCTATAATTATTAGAAGAAAATTATAGACCTAATTTTCATTAGGTTTTTGCTGTTCTTTTGGAAGATCCTTAGTACTTAAGTCAATTTAGCTAAGGAGGTCTTCCCTTTGAGAAATAATGAGAAAATTATCCCACCATCCTTTTAGTTCCAGAATCAAATGATGGATCGAAACATGTGGTTTTGCTTGATGTCTAGATTGAACAAAGAAGAAACATAAGCATTCGATGAAGGGTATGAATGATTTGATGTTCAAAGTCCATCAATTTTCCATTCATATAAAGAATCACCATCATAGGAATTTCCTATGAAATGAGTATCTTCCTCAAATAATAAATCAGGAGGTGTTGGTTTTCATAATAATGTTTTCCAAATTTTCTTGATAAGAAAGTTTTGGATATCAAAAGGAGGATGAGGATCTTGTAATTCTTGAAAAAGATTTTGAACTTTTTCAATATTACTTGATTGATCAGTATCAATTTGAGGATTCATTTGAATCTTCATCCATTGACTGATATCTTCAAGAGCTCCTACATACTTTTCACTTAAATTTAGAATCAAATTAAATGTCTTGAAGAGGGTGCTAACTTAAGAGCCAGTTTAGGAGGTGGTTGGATAAAAGGTTTCACAAATGGGTTTATACTAGTAGAAGCTTTTTCTGATGCTTTGCTAGTTTTGGGGCTAGAAACCTTTTGTTTAAGCATTTGATTGATTTTAGACTCTAGGCTAAAAAGATGATCAGTGATTATTTGAAGTTTACTATTACTATAATTAAGTTGTTTAATTACAGTAATAAATTCTTTTAGAATTTGTGGATTGAAACTTATTTTTCTCGGTAATTTAAAGGTTTATCATCCACCATTTTATAATTGATGGAGGATAAGATGCTTCAATTATTTTTTCCTTGCTCATTTGCCATTTTTTTTAGTTAAAATAGCAACTTGAGCATTGAGCATAATCAAGAAAACTACTAAAGGAATAGTTGCTTGGCTTCTATTCTCATTTTCTCAAAATATAAATCATTTATTTCGAGACATTGGCCTTGAGAAGTAAAACTTATACAAGTATGAAAATTATCATACTTTGGTTGAAGTATTCCTTCGAACAACCTCTAGTCTTAGAACCTATTGTAGCTCATTAAGACTAAAGTTCATTTCTGATAGAGTGGGAGATTGATTTTCTCTCATTGGATGATAGATATAATTTTTATTTAGGCAAGGGCTACCGATGGTTCGAAGCGTGAACCATCCGATCTAGACTTTCCGAGGTTTCGTATGATAGAAACCCTAGGAAGTGTGATGGATTGACAGGGTTGAATCGACCAACAAGATAAAGCTTAAAAAGTATTACTGATGATAGTAAAGCTGGAAGCGAAGAACTAAGGAGAGTACAAGAGAGAATAAAGAGAAGAAGAGAAGGGAAAATTGAGAATAAAGCACCAATAATTTATGCCAATTTTATACTATAAATTAGTGGAGGATACATTATTTTTCTTTGAATGGAGAAACCCATTCACTTTGATGAAAGATCTTTGTATAACGATTGCTATACAAAATTGTATGGTTCATCCGATCATAACATGATTATATTAATAAACTTTAATTGTATTAAGATTTTTTCATAATTTTCTTGAGAGATTAGATTCAAATGGGAAAGGATTGTTTCCCAAATATCTTTCAATAAGGCCTAATGATTATTTATTAAATCGAGGGATTAATTTCAATAATATTATGTTTTATTTCTTTAGAGAAATAAATAGGTTCTTGTGCAAGACATCTTCGTGATGGTGATTTTTTAGAGGGTTCACTCTTTTCAACCAAAGGAAGAGGAAGTACCATAAAGATAGGTTTTCAAATCAATTAGGCCAATTATTGAATTGACCGATCTGCCATTATCCATCGGACCTCGCATGAAAAGAAGGACTTCCTATTAGAGTGGTCATTCTTCCATGCGATCCACCGATACCGCAAGAATTCACGTCAAAAAATCGGAAGAGAATTTTCATTACCTTATGAATTTGATGTCAAATCAATATGAGAGTCTGATGCTATGATGCAAAAAATTTGTTTGAAACTAAATTTTTAACATCTTGTATGAGAGGATGAGAACAATAATATGAAGGAGAAAATGCGATTAAGTAAATCATCTTGGAATTTTGAGATGACTTAATCAAAAGTATTTCTTTTGATAATGAAATACTTTTTTCGAAAGTAGATTCCATTTACTGTAAACAAAGAACTAATTCTTCTTTAGAATTCTTCAGAGCTTTAGATACATCTTCCCTTATCAGAGGCATTTGTTTCAACAATTTTGAAACTAGTGGGGTCCACAAGATTAAGACAGGAAGGTTTTGAACCCTTTCTTTAATTTTGACCGCCATGGTATAGTATCGACCATGGTGGGGATTCTTTTTAATCCAAAGAGTGGGCTACATCTTGGAGATTTGAAATTAGCTACATAATTGAGAGCTCCTAAGAACCAAGAATAGTTTTATCTAAAATGATATCAGGAAATTTGTTAGCAAATTGAATACTTTTATTAATTGGTATAATTGAAGCATTGGATATATTATGGTCTAAAAATGTTATTTCAGTTTGAAATAATTTTATTTTTGGCTCACAAATAACTAATCCATTTTTTAGAATTAACCATTTAAATGTTTTTAGATGGTTGAAATGTTCATCAATATTTTTTGAGAACACCAGAACATCATCAAGATAGACTAAAATATATTTAAAATAATCTTTAAATATATCATTCATGATATGAAATTCGAATGCATTTTAAACCAAAGGGCATTACATTCCATTCGTAATGTCCAAGCATTAAATGCTATTTTATAGCGATCCATTCTTTATCCGATCCGCCAATATCCTCATTTTAAATCAAATTTGGAAAATATTTTTGCATTATGCAATCTATATAAATTTTATTAGAATTGATATCGATCCATTTTAAAACTTTGTTTAATAGCTTGTATAATTCCGCGCCTTCCTCTTTCCTTTTAATTCATAACATAGATAACTCCAAGAGGAGTAGGATTGCTGAATTATTCCTTTCTTTAATAAATCATCAATCTCTTCTTTACATAAAGCAAGTTAGTGCTCGTTCATTTGACAAGGATGAGCTTTAGTGGGATTATCCCATTCATTGAAATTATCAATGTATGGGAGATCTACTACATGAGTCTATCTTTCCTGTACTCACCACAAACTTCCTTTTGGAATGTTTGGTGGCAATTTTGAATTTTTTCTTTGAATTTTGGGGAAGTAATTTGATGTTTAAAAGTTAAACTAGCAATTTCTTCTTGTAAATAATTTATATGCATTTACTTTTTATTAAGCCTATTCATTTCATTTATGATAATGTCTTTAGGATTGGTGATAAAATAGAATGTGATTTCTTTATCCCAAAGAAAACACTGAATTCTAGTATCATCAATTCTAGAGATTGGTATTATTTTAAGAAAAAAAAGAGTCCCAAAATAATGTGTTGTGTCAAATTTTTGACTAAAATAAAAGGCATTTGAATACAAATATTATCTTGACACACGGCCACAGATGATAATTTATACTTAATTTGTAAAGATTGAACGTCGGCAGCCTTTAACTTTTGTTTTTCAAAATATTTAGAAGGAATTATTCCTTCTTGTATAATTTGAATTTATATCAACTAGAGCATTAAATTTGGTAAAATAAATTTTTTATTTATAATTAATTTAATGGAAATATACCATTTCGTATATTGCCTTGCATATTTTGTAAGAAACTGGTTCTTGATTAGAATCGCTATATTTTTTAAATGAATTGGGCATCTTAATTTCAAGATCCATTAGAGGACCATTCATTTGCTCGCTCGCCTTTAATTTAAGAACTTCTAATTTTAGTTTCTTTAATTCGCTTAGCTCGCTAAAGAAGTCAATTAGAAGATGATGAACTTGCTCATTTTTTTTAAATACTCTAAAGGAGTATAGAGGCTTGTAATTAAAATTTTCTAATTTATATTTCTTCTTATCATTAAGAAGACCGATAATTTTATCATGAGTTGAATCATCTTCAACTTGTGCTAAAAGTTTAATTAATTGGTCCTTTTGCTTATGGGTGAGCATACAAATCTATCATATTTATTATATTTATAATAATCTATCTTAATAGATTTATACAGTAGATTTATCCATTTATTAGAATCTGATGAGGATGAAATATGATTTTCTTCTACTTCTGATTCTTTTTCAGAATCAGAGGATGTAAGAAGGATTTTCATCAGGGTTTGTTTTAACCCTTCGTCAATCTGAAGTTCATTTAACATCTTCTTGACAGTGCATTTGTTAGCATAATGACCTGTACGGCCACATTTGTAACATTTTATTTTTCTTGTCTCTTTGGTTTTAGAACTAGAGGGACAAGAGTGCTTGTGTTTGTACGTGAATTTAGCACATTTTTTATGACGTGATTTTTCACATTTTGGAAAAATAGTATGTCATGCTTTTCCCTTGTGTTTTGAAGATAAAGGATGAACCTGAGGGTCACAATTTAATTGCTCACAGAATTTGCCAAGCTATTTGCGCTCAAGTAGATGTTCTCTTTTCATTTCATCTTTAATTTAAGATCGAAATAGATTGTGAGTTTTAATACATGCAAAATAAGGTTTCCATGTTAGGGCTTCATATGGGATGGTTCCACAGAGTAAGAGAAACCTTAACCTTTTCAAAGATAGATTGGGAAGGCCTTCAACAAATTTTTGCTTCCAAAGTGAAGGCTATTGGCATCATGTCATGACGCTAAGAAATATATCCTTGTACCATGAAAATTAGGTTAAGGATGGACATCTTAATTTTTGGAGTAAGGAGTTTTTTTCTCTGATCTCCAATGGATCCAAAGAAAATGATCCATAATTATTTGGAAAAGATTATTGACCAATTGTTATTAGGTTTTGTTGTTCTTTTGGAAGATCCTTAGTTAAGTCAATTTTGCTAAGGAGGTCTTCCTTTGAGAACAAAGGAAAATTATCCCACCATACTTTCAGAGTTCCAGAGAATCCTGAAATGATGGCTCGAGTGATAATATGAGATTTTGCTTGATGTCTTGATTGAACAACAGTAGTAAACATAAGCATTCGATGAAGGGTATGAATGATTTGATGTTCATAAAGTCCATGAATATTCCATTCATATAAAGAATCTCCATTATAATAATTTCCTATGAAATGAGTATCTTCCTCAAATAATAAATCAGAAGGAGTGGGTTTTTTATAATAATATTTTTCCAAATTTTTCTTTGGATAAGAAAGTTTTTGGATATCAAAAGGAGGATGAGGATCTTGTAATTCTTGAAAAAAGTTTTGAAATTTTTCAATATTACTTGGTTGATCAGTATTAGTTTCGGTTGAGGATTCATTTGAATCTTCATCCGATTGATTGATATCTTCAAGAGCTCCTACATACTTTTCACTTAAATTTAGAATCAAATTATGAATGTCTTCAGAAGAGGGTCCCAACTTAAGAGCCGCTAGAGGTGGATGGATAAAGGTTTCACAAATGGGATTATACTAGTAGAGCTTTCAAAACTTGCTAGTTTCGTGGCTAGAAATCTTTAAGCATCGATCGATTTTAATTCTAGGATAAAAAAGATGATCATTATTTGAAGTATACTATTACTATAATTATGCTTTAATTACCTTAATAAATTTATTTAGAATTTGTGGATCTAAACTTATTTTTCCTCAAGGCCGCTAATTTATAGTTTATCATCCACCATTTTACAACTCATGGAGGATAGTTTCAATTATTTTTCCTTGCTCTAATTGCCATTTTTGCAGAAAACTTGAGTAGATTGAGCATAGTAACTGCAAAACCATGCTACGAAAGGAATAGTTACTTTGACTTGACAATTTCTTTCTCTCATTTTCTCAAAATATAAATTATTTATTTCGAGATGTTGGTCTTGATAAGTAAAACTTCTATACCAAGTATGAAAATTATCATACTTTGGTTGGAAGTATTCCTTCAAAACAACCTCTCTAGTCTTAGAACTTATTGTGTAGCTCATTAAGACTAAAGTTCATTTCAGATGGAGTGGGAGATTAATTTTCTCTCACTGGATGATAGATATGATTTTTATTTAGGTGAAGGGCCTCGACTGATGGTTTAGGAGTGTGTGAACCATCCGATCTAGACTTCTCTGATGTTTCAAAAGGCATAGAAACCCTAGGAAGTGTAATGGATCGACGAGGGTTGAATCGAACTTCAACATCGCCATCAGCTGTAGTTCCAAATTGATAAATGATAGTTTTATCAATTTTAGGGAGAGACCATCTATTTAGGTCTTCTTCTTTCAAGGGGAACTCGCTCCTTACTCCAAAAATTAAGATGTCCATCCTTAACCCATTTTCAATGGTACAAGGATATATTTCTAGCACGCATCATGACACTTTATGATGCCAATAGCCTTCACTGGAAGCAAAAATTCATTGAAGGCCTTCATAATCTATTTGCTGAAAAGGTTAAGGTTTCTCTCCATCTTTACGATGGAACCATCCCATATGAAACCCTTACATATGAAAATCTTATTTCTGCATGTATAAAATTGGTTTAGCAATCTGCTCTGATCTTAAATTAAAAGATCAAATGAAAAGAGAATGTCTACTTGAGCTCAAATAACTTGGCAAATTCTGTGAGCAATTCAACTATGATCCTCAGGTACATCCTTTATCTTATAAACACAAGAGAAAAACACAAAAACTATTTTTCCTAAACGTGAAAAATCACGTCAGAAAAAATGTGACAAATTCATGCACAAACACAAGCACTCTCGTCCCTCTTGTTTTAAAACCAAAGAGACAAGAGAAATAAAATATTACAAATGTGGCCATACAGGTCATTACGTGAACAGATGCACCGTCAAGAAGAAGTTAAATAAACTTTAGATTGATGAAGGGTTAAAACAAACCCTGATGAAAATTCTACTTACATCCTCTGATTCTGAAAGAGAATCAGAAGAAGAAGAAGAACATATTTCATCTTCATCCTCATCAAATTCTGATAAATTTGATAAATCTAACTGTTGCAACTCCTATCAATAGATATATTATTATAAAAATATAATAAATATGACAGGTCTGTATACGCTCACCCATGAGCAAAAGGACCAATTAATTAAACTTTTAGCACAAGTTGAAGATGATTGAACTCGTGATAAAAGGGATTTATTAAATAGACTGCATAATGCAAAAATATTTTCCATATTTGATTTAAAATTAGATATTGATCGGATAAAAGAATCGGATCGCTATAAAATAGCATTTATATTTGGACATTACGAATGGAACGTAATGCCCTTTGGTTTAAAAAATGCACCTTCTGAATTTCAGCATATCATGAATAATATATTTAAAGATTATTTTATATATATTTTAGTCTACATTGATGATGTTCTTGTGTTCTCAAATACTATCGATGAACATTTCAACCATCTAAAAATATTTAAATGGTTAATTTTAAAAAATGGATTAGTTATTTTAGAGCCAAAAATTAAATTATTTCAAATTGAAATAAGATTTTTAGGCCACAATATATCCAATGCTTCTATTATACCAATTAAGATAAGTATTGAATTTGCTAACAAATTTCTTGATATCATTTTAGATAAGAACCAGCTACAATGGTTCTTAGGAGCTCTCAATTATGTAGTTGATTTCTATCAAAATCAAAGATGCCCCACTCTTCACAAATTAAAAAAATAATCCCCACCATGGTCTGATACTCATACATGGCAAAAATTAAAGAAAAGGGTTCAAAACCTTCCCCTGCCTCTTAATCTTATGGACTCTAGTTTCAAAATTGTTGAAATAGATGCCTCTGATAAGGGCTATGGAGGTATCCTAAAGCAACGAAAGAATTCTAAAGAAGAATTAGTTCGCTTTGTTTCTAGTAAATAGAATCCTACTCAGCAAAAGTATTCCATTATCAAAAAAAATGCTTTCTATGATTAAGTGCATCTCAAAATTCCAAGATGATTTACTTAATCAAGATTTTTTCTTCTTCAGATTGTTCCTCTCAAATACATCATTGAACAAGATGTCAAAATTTAGTTTCAAACAAATTTTGCATCATGGCAAATCTCGCCTTCGATTTGACATCGAATTCATTAAAGGTAATGAAAATTCTCTTCCGATTTTTTAATTCTTAGAGGATCGGGGTGGATCACCCCGCATGGAAGAATGACTACTCCTAACCCAGGACGTCTTTCTTTTCGTGGAGGTCGTGGCCATGGCCTCTCTAATGGCAAAGATCCGGTCAATTCAACAATTGGCATAATCGATTTGTAAACTTATCTTTATGGTACTTCCTCTTCAACTACAGTTGAAAAGGGTGAACTCTGAAAACTGCAACACCATCCCTAAAGATGTCGTATTAAGAACCTATTTATTTCTCTAAAGAAATAAAATTGAATATTATTGAAATTGTCCCTTGATTATTCAATAAACAATCATTTTACGCCTTTATTTAAAAAAGATATTTCAAATAATCCTTTCCCATTTGAATCTAATCTCTCAAGAGAAAATTATGAAAATTTTATACAATTAAAGTGTATCGAGATTAAACATGTTCATCGCATCTAACTATACAATCTTATATAAGCAAATGTTATATAAAAGATCTTTCATCAAAGAGAATGAGGTCTAACTCCATTCCAAGAGAAAAATGTATGATTATCCTCCACTAATTTATAATACAAAATTGGCATAAATTATTGGTGCTATGTGCAATCTATGATGAATGCCTTCTTCCTTCTCAATGATAAATGAAGGCATTTATGGATGTTCATATTGAACAAAGATATTATCAACAAAGAACTTCTAGACATGGTTCTTCGATGGAACTATTTTGGAGTAATTAAATATTCTTTCTGCATCCAATCAAAGAAGTCTTCAATGATCGATGGAAGTTCCCCCCAAAATGAGGGCTATTAACCAGACACCGAGGATAAAATCTTGCTTCATTTCTTCGACAGACCGCCAAATCCCATGGATTGAGCTAGAATGCTATACTCTGGAAAGACCCCTTCAATCACTTGGTCCAAAGACAATTTTACTAAAATGGTGGAATTCAATCAATAGAGGATAAGCTCAAGCAAATTAAAGCCATTATTAAAGTTTATTATGAATTAACGACCTCAAAAACTACGATTTTGAGCTATCGAGGACGAGGTAAAAGCATCAAAAGATGTTATCCTACGAGGCAGAGATTCAACATAACAACGCCTCAAAAAAATCAATAAAATCAACTCACAAAGCGTGTTTAATCACCCTATCTATATCTCAAGGACAAGGGTAAGTCTTCTCGACGATGTCACAGAAAATCCACCGGAGAAACTTAAATTCATAAAGTGCACTCCACCATAAGAAATAATCACTACTTTCCAAAGTAGCCGCTAATCTTATTCAAAGAAGGAACCTACTTTACATAAAGTCGGTCCCACCAAAAGAAGGGTTAATTTTTAAACTAGGCCAATTTAAAATGTTAATTATGTGATTAGGCACAAATAAAAAAAAATTTAAAAATTGATCGCTTAGCCATCAAGACCGGACCGGCCTTTTAGCTACGCCCGCGGATCAAGGATGTTTTCCTAATAATTTTTAAAAAAATTAATTGGTCAGATATTTATGGTCGCATTTGTTCAAGATGTCGGATTTGGGAGTATTTGGTATCGCTGGAAAGATAATAAAAAATCCTACAACTTTTATGTTCACCACTTTTGACTTGCCCGGTGAGATGCAGTATTTACAAATGTGCAAATTGGTTACAAAAAACTAGATATCGAGTTTGAATCTTTATGCAATTCGCTTGAATCTCAACTCTTCGCATTTGATTTGATCAAAATATTCAAATAATATAATTCCAATAATAATACAATAAAAGGTACATGAATGACTAAGAGATCGAAATATAAAATAACATAGAGTACAACCCTCTACACCTATGCATGCCTCAAGCGTGGAATCGCATCACTGCCTGGAGTGTAATGTGTCGGTGGTCGCAGTGGCCGATCGCGCAGATGATGTTGATGGTCCTCCTTCTTCCATCCGGCCAACAAAGTTGGCATTCCCTCAGAGAAATACGAGGTATATCACCACTCGCAGGGCAGTAAATCTAATACCCATGGTACACCCGAGGGGTGTCATATGGAATGGTGGTGGTCCATATCACTGGATCGGCTGGGTGCATTCAGTACCACATTGCCGCCATATGAATACCTGGGTGGTCGAGAGAATGATTGACCCCCACCACCGGTGTCGAGGATGGCCCCACCCCGACGGAACATGTATGGCGGATGGCGCACCGTGTGTCTGATCCCTCGATCCGCAAAGGTCGATATATGCATGTTTCACCCTCAAGTCTTCACTCTTCATGAAAGATCTCAACTTGTGTATCTTCATCTCGCCAAAATAGTGCCGAATATTCCTCCGCCTTCAAGATGTGCCTGCCGACAGAAGATTTAGATTAGGATTTCATTATCAGAATAGAAAAAAATTAAAATACTCATTACATACTAACCATCAAACGCCTCTCGGTGCTTCGGAGTAATATGTGTGGAGGTGGAATCCACGATGCCTTGATGCATGTAAGCGATGATCAATGATAATCTGCGATAATGCATCCTATAGAATCAAGTGAATTGTACCCAATCAACATGACGAGTCGCCCATCACCTCATGAATGCATGGATCTATGGATCGCTGGATCTGAGGAATGCCAAACCGTGCCTAAACACACGACGTAAGTACCACTCCACCCTCTTCCAACATATATAATGCAAATGGGTACTCTAATAATATATCCGCTTCCTTGTGAACATATATCCTGACGCTGCGATCTCGATGTCCATAAGGCTCCCGATGACTCCGACATACAACATAAATTATTCTTCTACCAAAGAAGAATTCTAAATAAAAGATTACATCAATTCACCACCAAGAAGTCCGCCCAAACCTCATCCCTCAGACACTCGGAGATTGCCTAATGGCATTTCAACATACCCTTCGTTTCATCGAAAGCCAAACCCATCAATGTCGGATAAAAACACATAAGGTAGGTCTCCATGATGAATATGCTCCCGTGCCCATACCTATGAAATGATCCGCATGTTCGCGCTTTCATGAATTCTCCATAGATGATAGAATGCCATAACCTCAATAACAATCGTAATGGTAGATACCTGCAAGTGGACCTGACCTCACCGCGCATCCGGGTAGAAGAAATGATCCAATGGCAAATAAAATGCATGTGAACTCGAGCTCGTAGATCTAAATAAGAGTCACGATAGATACCCACGAAACCACCGTAAGAGGTAAAAAGTACGTACGCGCTCTATCCCACGCGAAACTGGAAGTGATCTGGATGGACAGATCATGGTAAATGATACGGCCTCGATATGCTCCCAATCAGCATCGCAAACAATCCGGCTGGTATTTCCACCTTCGCTTCCACCAACCAACGCCAATCATCGCCATCTATCCCGACGCCTAAAATCATCGCCACATCGTAGAGTAATCATTATCCCGGCATACTAAGGAAATGAATTCCTCATTCCACCCATCGCTCAATGCTATCGCTAACAAATAATGATCGTTTATATATCAGATCCGAGATACCTTAAAACCTTAAATGCATCCATAACTGGGTGCCAATCCCATTCTCTAACATCGAGAAGTGCGCAGCCTCAAGAGAAACTGCAATCAAATGAATCATGTTTAGATGTATCACATTAAATTGAAGCATAAAATCAAGAAATAATGATAAAAAAGAAACCCATTACAACCGAGGTTAAACAAATGACTATCAGGACCCCTCGAACTCAATCCCAGACTTCCTCCTTCGAGGAGCCCATGCCATTACGAGCAAGAAGTGTAATATTGAAAAAAATTATAATTATAAATACATCATCTTAAACGCTCAGAGCATATGTAAAACATCATTAATGTGCTGAGTTACATCAAGTTATCCACCGCCTCACATAAAATAAATAAACTATAACAAGTACTAACCTAAAACATAAGTAACATCGATCAATAATATAAAAAGAAATTACATTCGCCAGACTCATTCCTGAGGACAATTGACTAGGCCAACATTTTTAACACACCACAAATTTGTGAACTTCTAGAAATGCTCTCCATTGAAACTGCTATCCTAGGACGCCCCAACTTTCTGATGATGTCCGGGACAGTAACCCATGTGTCGCATCAAATGTTCCATCCATTCTTCTCACATCCTACATGGAACTCGCTTTGGTAGGTTTTCATGTAGTTTGTGTTATATAGGAGACACAAATGTCACATGACTATTGCCGCGTTGACTGCAGCACAAGACCTGTGGTGGTAAGCCTGAGGTTGTCCGCATGTACACTTATGCCGTTGTTCTCGCTTTACCTCAACTTTGAAAGTTCTCACAGGGCATCAAACACTGGTACTCATTAATATTTATCCCTCATTTCTAGGACTCTCGCTCATTGTCTATGCAACAGAGCTTCACGCCGGAGAACAAGGTATCCCGCATGCATGCCAAGTCTTTCATGAATATTGTAACTATGTTGTAGGAATATCAGAACGTTAACCAATGCTTGGATGGGTAAACCACGAGCTCTCTGACTACACCGTTGAAGCCTGCATCATGGTCATTGTTCCATACCTATAACCCCTCATCATGAGTTAAGGACCACTGCTTCACATCCCTTAAGACTAGCCAATCAAATGCCTCATTAATATTTTTTGATGTTCACATGTATCTCCCTAAATAGTGAATATCATATTCCCAGAATGTACATCTTCCTGCAAATGAACTCAACATCGCCAATGCCTTTCCACGACTTTTTGAAGTTCTCCTCGTATGGCGCAGTAAAAAATGATGTGTAGCCCAAGGAAAGATTTCTCTAACCTAACTATACCTCATGTAGAGGCGCGAGATCTCTTCAGACACCGCTGGGATCAAATCTTGTAATACGTAAAACCAAAACCTGACTCGACTCGATTCCATAACGCTGGCCAATGGGAACAAGCCATTATTTACGATTCCAAATCGCTTAAGAAAGTACCTCTGAGATGATTTAAAAAGAAAGGTGCCAAAGAAAAATGGATGGTAATGTTGCAACCCGTGATTGAAGGTCTAAGGACCGTAATAGACGTTGAATTTATTTGATCCTCAGGTGTATGTAACCCTGCAATATAAAGATACGCAACATGAACTGCCCAAGTTCTCGTAAGACTCTTCCCAACTACCAAAGATTGCCTATTCCTCTTCATGCATCCCAAGCCTTCATCTAAGACACTCTAATATTGAACTTTGCCTCAATACGCCCTACAATTTCCCATGGTTTTATATCTAGCTGATTTCTGATTACCGATTTTATGAAATAACTGATGAATGTGACATTCATGTATGACCAAAGATTCAGGATCAATGAGCATACAAGTAATTCCCAATCAACCTATTTTCCATGCACCTCTCTTAAATGAACGTGCATGAAGACGCTATATAAACACTGGCTTCCAACTCGTCCGATGAGTGCATGGGAAGAATTTAGATTTAGAAACATATATGATATAATCAACATTGTTCAGGATACCTAAAGTAAAATTGTAGTTGTTTCTGTCCAAAAAAATACCTCTACTAGTTCATTTGGAATGCGTCACTTCAAAGATTGAATTGTCAAGTCAAACGTGACATCATCATCCCACTCTTCTGCACTACAAAAATAGTTCATACTGTATCAAGTGTTCTTCTGTGGCTTCGTTCGCTGAGTAAAATCAAATCTCTAACCCTCGACGGGTTCGGTTTCCCTCAAATCATTCTCGTCGCTATCATCCTCTTCTTCATCATCACTACTACCATAGCATAGTTTCATATCCTTGGTCTCTTGAGATGGTAGATTAATATCATCTCTCGTCTCCGTCACCATTAGAGAGAACTTGTCCCAAACCAAATATTCATGTTCCTCTGCAATCATAATACTCCACTGGTAGAGAAGTGTAATGTTCTCGCCGATTGACCTGAATGCATTGCACCGGTTCCTATCACCCTATCACCACACCACTTAATCTCATAATGACAATAGTTTTACATGCTGCATTAAGCAACTTGACAAACTTCATCATCTGAAATGTTGTAATAAATCCAGACGAACAGAAAAGCAATTAAAGATTAGCTTGGATTGATCCAAGGTCAACAATTCGCATTATTATTTGTTGTAATTCAACAAATTGAGTCCTGGGATTTGAATCGGGCATTTCTCCCGTATGTATGTTGGAGACTCGCTATCTCCAGAAAGAACTTGAATACGCCTCAATTCATACTCAACTATTAGTAACAAAATAACAACGCCTTTCCCAACTAACTCATGAATTTGGCAAATAAGTTCAAATCAAGAGTCCATATCGCAAGAAGTCCAAGTCCATCTCACCACTATAAACTTCCACTACATGTTCTACATGATAATCATACAAATACCACAAATATCACACAAACCAGCAAATTATATAATCATAAATTCATGTTTATAAAACAATAACTTTGTAAAATTAACAAAGAGACAAACCAACGCTTCACAACCAAAGTCACAACCAAATGCCTCATTTCCTTCATCCTCATTAAATAATTTACGATATGCTCAAATAAGCATAAGCATAAGCAATACAGTAAAACCAACTATAATTTCCTCATAACATTTCAAATCACATATCTCTCATTTGAACTAAAAATCACCTTCATAGATCTTTTCAAAGCTACTTAATGACCCATCATACACATCTTTAATAATTTTAATAATCATTATATTTTTTTCTCTTAATACTCACCAAATCAATTTTCATAATACTTAACTATATGATTTCTAAATCAATAAAGATCATTTCTGCATTAATATATAAAATAAAATAAACAATGTCGCTATTATGGATTTTCCTCCAAAACAACTAGACAATGAAAAAAAACTTGCATTTTGAAGATGAAATAGTTTGTCGACTTCTGAGAAGAATAAAAACAAACAAACAAACCAATTTTTCCATATACTTTATTCAATCATATGCACTCAACTTAATCCATAAACAAAAAAACCAAATAACAAAGTAGATCTGAAATTTAACAAATCATCCACCTCAAATCTAGCAAATTTCCTTCAAAAAATCTCACTAAATAGCATAAAAATATTTCCTATCAAACAACAAATCCAAACTGATCGAAATTTATTTTGCATTTCGCCAAAAAATACCTAAATCGGTGAAAGATCTATCAAAGCCACAAGTTAATCGTGGAAATGAACCGACGGCGGCGACCTTTCCTTGGTCGGGCAGTCTCCTTCACGGTCACGGTGACATAAACGAACGGTGACGGGATCGTGGGAGAGAAGTCGAACGGAGAAACCGAGCCAGGCCGCTGAGCTCTCGGTTTGACCTATTTAATGAGATGATGAATATCGGATCCGGTACCGATCAGCTACGCCCAAGGATCAGCGACTTATTTCCATTTTAAATTTTTTTTTTCGTCTAATCACATAATTAACATTTTAAATGCCTAGTTTAAAAATTCCCCCAAAATAAATTGCTACTTTCCAAAAAGTAGTCATCTTATATATTCCACCTCAGCAAGTATCTTCTTTATTTAATAATAAGTATTTTAACAACAAAGTTTCTATTTAATAATTATACCCATTGCTTAACTTCTAAGCAACATTTCTTTTGTTTATAATTATAATCTTTTCTAAGCAAAGTCTCTACTATGCTCCACCTCTATATAAGGAGGCATTATGTATTATGCCTGTCTCAATTTTCCTTCTCCTTCTCTTCTATTCTCCTCTTGTACTCATAGCTCTTCTGCTTCCTACCATCATTGTGTAAGTTATTTTTAAGTTTTAATAAATAAGTGGTATCCCAGAGTGTCCTAGAGCCATGATAGTAAACTCGAAGAAAGGATGTTAGAGATTTTTTGTTACATATATCACCACGCTTGGATGAAGATTTTGTTCATCTCTCCCATGGTTTTATCCCGCTTCGTCAGAATGGCCATCCCTATTGCAGGATGCTTGAGGGTGATAAGTCCTATTTTTGTGTCACTGATAATTCTCCGTAGAGGTTTATATTCTAGTCTTCACGCAAATGGTCAGAATCCCTGCTATGAGGCTTGAAAGGGTTGTAAGTCTTATTTTTGTTTACTGTCTAGGAAGATAATTCTCTAATGGAGGTTTATACTTAGTTTGTTTTATCCTTATGTGATGATTTGTTTCAAATTCTCCCTGCATCATCTTCCTCTCTCCCTTTTTCCCCTTTTGGTTATATGACTTCTACCTCTTTTGAATTAACTTCTAATCAAACGATTAAAAGAAATAATAATTTAATCAAGAACTCTGAAATGGCAGAGTTCCCTAATGAAAAAAGACCTAAATAGATGGTTCCTCCCCAAGATTGATAAACTATCATTTATCAATTTGGAACTTTGATTTTAAGGGAAAATCTTAAGGAAAATCAGAGAACAAACTATCAGATCAAATGGTTAAAACTATTTCTTACGCTTTGAAGATCTATAAATATATGCAAGATTTTAAATATATTCATATAAGGATGATATAGATAGCATTCAAACCTTTAACCCTTAAAGTCTTAATGCTTTCTAGTAAGTTTCCAAGAGAGATGCCTTCACCTGGCTCAATCCTAATTCTAGATAGCCTTAGTGTAATGGCCAGTCTATTTCAACACCTTTCCTAATCTGAAGTTTATCTCTCTATATAAATCTTTGAAGCTCTAAAATTATTACATTTACAGCTATATGGTTATGATTTCCTTCCGATCTCAAACTATTGCTCTAATTTAATTCATTTTGAGTTTTAAATACTTCTAAATCCTAGAGGTCTCGCTCAACAAACTACTATTGAAACAAACCTGATATGCTACTAAGAGTGATTAAAATGGAATGGTATTTCACTCATGGACTATACCATTCATGCACCAAGACCTTTTATTAATTAAGATGTAGATCAGATAATTCAAATAGCTGATGGCGATGTTGAGGTCCGATTCAACCCTCATCAATCCATAACACTTTTTAGGATTTGTATCCCTTCCAAACCTCTGAGAAACCCGATGGTCTCATTTCCACACCTGCCCTTCGCCAAATAAAAAATCATATCTAAAGAGAGAAAATCAATCCTACCAAAAATGAACTTTAGTCTTAATGCTACAATAAGGTTTTAAGACTAGAGAGGTTGTTCTGAAGGAATACTTCCAACCAAAGTATGATAATTTTTCAGATAAGTTTTACTTCAAGACCAACGCCTCAAATAAATGATTTATATTTTGATAAAATGAGAGAAAGAAATAGATGGGAAACTATTCCTTCATCGCATGGTTTTGCTATTATTATGCTCAATCAAGTTACTATCAAAAAATGTAGCAACAGGAAAAAATCAAGCATCTTATCCTATGTAAAAATGATGGAAACCTTAAAATTAGCTGCCTTCAAAAAAATAAGTTCATGCACAAATTCTAAAGGAATTTATTACCTGAATTAAACAACTTAAGTAATAGTAATACTTCAATTAATCATGACCTTTAGCCTAGGGTCTAAAATCGATCAAATGCTTAAACAAAAGGTTTCTAGCCCTGAAATTGGCAAAGCTTTAGAAAAAGCTTCTACAAGTATAAACCCATTTGCGAAACTTTTATCCGCCCTCTAAACTGGCACTAAGTTAGACCCTTTGAAGACATTCAAAATTTGATTCTAAATTTAAGTGAAAGTATGTAGAGCTCATGAAGATATCAAATCGATGAAGATTCAAATGAATCCTCAATCAAACCCATATCGATCAATCATGTAATATTGAAAAGTTCAAAACCTTTTTCAAGAATTACACCTCCTCTGATATCCAAAAAACTTTCTTATCCAAAGAAAAAAAAAACATATTATTATAAAACCCACCTCGATTTATTATTGAGAAGATACTCATTTCAGAAAAATTCTATAATGTAGATTCTTTATATGAATGGAATATTGATGGACTTTCCAACATCAAATCATTCATACCCTTCATCTAATGCTTATGTTTGCTAATGCCCAATCTGTATACATCAAGCAAAACCTCATATTATCGCCGGTTACATCATTCTGGATTCTCCTGAACTCAAAGATGGGGATAATTTTCTATTCTCAAAGGAAAGACCTCCTTAGCTTAAATTGACTTAAGTACTAAGGATCTTCCAAAAGAACAACAAAACCTAAAAAAATTCGCCTATAATCTTCTCCAAATAATTATAGATTTTGTCGGATCCATTGGAGATCAAGGAGAAAAACTCGCCCTTACTCCAAAATTAAGATGTCCATCCTTAACCCATTTTGATGGTACAAGGATATATTTCTAGCACGCCATGACACTTTATGATGCCAATATCCTTCACTGAACCAAAAAATTCATTGAAGGCCTTCCCAATCTATTTCAGGTTAAAGGTTTCTCTCTTCTTACGATGGAACCATCCCATATGAATCCCTAACATATGGAAACCTTATTTTGCATGTATTAAAACTGGTCTATAATGCCGATCTTAAATTAAAAGATCAAATTAAAAGAGAACGTCTACTTGAGTGCAAACAGCTTGGCAAATTCTATGAGCAATTTAACTGTGACCCTGAGGTACGTCCTTTATCTTCTAAACACAAGGGAAAAGCACAAAATACTATTTTTCCTAAACGTGAAAAATCATGTCATAAAAAATGTGACAAATTCATGAACAAATACAAGCACTATCGTCCCTCTAGCTCTAAAACCAAAGAGACAAGAGAAATAAAATATTACAATTGTGATCGTACAGGTCATTATGCAAACAAATGCACCATCAAGGAGAAGTTAAATGAACTTTAGATTGACGAAGGGTTAAAATAAACCCTGATGAAAATTCTTCTTACATCCTATGATTCTGAAAGAGAATCAGAAGAAGAAGAACATATTTCATCTTCATCAGATTTTGATAAATCTAACTGTTGCAAGTCCTATCAACAGATAGATTATTATAAAAATATAATAAATATGATAGTCGCATACGCCACCCAGCAAAAAAGACTAATTAATTAAACTTGAAGATGATTCAACTCGATAAAATTATCAATCTTCTTAATGATAAGAAAAAAGATAAACTAAAAAAATTTAATTACAAGCCTCCTATATACTCTTTATTGGAAGTATTTAAGAAAAAATCTGAGGCAAGTTCATCATCTTCTAATTCAGCTTCTTTAGCAGAGCTAAAGATTGAATTAAAGAAACTAAAATTAGAAGTTCAAAGATGAGCAAGAGAAAATGAATGGTCGCTCAATGGATCTTAAATTAATCAAGATGCCCAATTCATTTGAAAATATATTTAATTCTAATCAAGAACCAGGTTTCTTATAAAATATTCAAAGGGCAATATACCAAAATGGTATATTTTCATCAAATTAATTATAAATAAAGAATTTATTTTACCAAATTTAACTCTAGTAGATAATGGAGATTTAAATTATATGCAAGAAGGAATAATTCCTTTAAATATTTTGAAAAACTAGCGGTTAAAGGTAGCATGAGTCTTTACAAATTAAGTATAAATTATCATCTGGCCGTGGTGTTAAGATGATATTTGTATTCAAATGCCTTTTATTTTAGTCAAAATTTGACAAACACATTATTTGGGGAACTCCTTTTCTTCTTAAAATAATGCCTAGCTATCAATGATATTGAATTCAAGATTTTCTTTTGGGATAAAGAAATCACATTCCATTTTATCACCAATCCTAAAGAAATTATCATAAATGAAATGAATAGGCTTAATAATAAGTCTATGCATATAAATTATTTATAAGAAGAAATTGGTAGTTTAACTTTTAAATTGCAAATTTCTTCCCCAAAATTCAAATAAAAAATTTAAAATTGCCACCAAACATTCCAAAAGGAAGTTTGTGGTGACAACCCAATTGCTTTCTGGAAAGAAAGACTCATGTAGTAGATCTCCCATACATTGATAATTTTAATGAATGAGACATTCCCACTAAAACTCATCCTTGTTAAATGAACGAGCACAACCTTGCTTTATGCAAAGAAGAGATTGCTGATTTATTAAAGAAAGGAATAATTCAGCAATCCTACTCCTCTTGGAGCTGTACCATATTCTATGTTATGAATTTGGCATAAAAGGAAAGAGGAAGACCGCGACTTGTAATTAATTACAAGTCATTAAACAAAGTTTTAAAATGGATCAGATATCCAATTCCTAATAAAAGAGATTTATTAAATAGATTGCATATTGCAAAAATATTTTTCAAATTTGATTTAAAATCAGGATATTGGCAGATCTAGATAAAAGAATCGGATCGATATAAAACAATATTTACGTTGCCCTTCAGACATTGTGAATGGAACGTAATGCCCTTTGGTTTAAAAAAATGCACCTTCTGAATTTCAGCATATCGTGGATGATATATTTAAAGATTATTTTTAATATATTTTAGTCTATATTGATGATGTTCTGGTGTTCTCAAACAATATTGATGAACACTTCAACCATCTAAAAATATTTAAATGGTTAATTTTAAAAAATGGACTAGTCATTTCGTAACTAAAATCAAATTATTTCAAACAAATAAATAAGATTTTAGCCATAATATATCCAATGCTTCTATTATACTAATTAATAAAAGTATTGAATTTGCTAACAAATTTCTATCATTTTAGATAAAACTAGCTACAACGGTTCTTAGGAGCTCTCAATTATGATTTCTATCAAAATCTTGCCAAAGATGTAGCTAGCCCCTTGATTAAAAATAATCCCCACTATGGTCTGATACTCATACCATGGCAGTGTGCAAAATTAAAGAAAGGGTTCAAAACCTTCCCTGTCTTAATCTTGCGGACCCTACTAGTTTCAAAATTGTTGAAACAAATGCCTCTGATAAGGGCTATGGAGGTATCCTAAAGCAGCAAAAGAATTCTAAAGAAGAATTAGTTATTTTGTTTAAATGGAATTTACTCGAAAAGTATTTCATTATCAAAAAAAGAAATACTTTCACGTGATTAAGTGCATCTCAAAATTCCAAGATGATTTACTTACCAAATAATGCATCATTGAACAAGATGTCAAAATTTAGTTTCAAAATAAATTTTGCATCATCTCTATCTTCGATTTCGACATCGAATTCATTAAAGGTAATGAAAATTCTCTTCCTAATTTTCTGAACCGTGAATTCTTTAGATCAGGGTGGATCACCCCACATGGAAGAATGACTACTCCTAACCGAGGACGTCTTTTTTTTATGGAGGTCACGGCCATGGCCGCTCTAATGGCAAAGATCCGGTCAATTCAATAATTGGCATGATCAATTTGCAAACTTATCTTTATGGTACTTCCTCTTCAACTATGGTTGAAAAGTGTGAAACCTTTAAAAAAGCAACACCATCCTAAAAAGATGCCATTGCACAAGAACCTAAAAAAGCAACACCATCCCTAAAAGATGTCGTTGCACAAGAACCTATTTATTTCTCTAAAGGAATAAAATAGAATATTATTGAAATTAATCTCTCTGATTATTCAATAAATAATCTGTGAGCCTTATTTGAAAGATATTTGGGAAACAATCCTTTCCCATTTAAATCTAATCTCTCGAGAGAGGATTATGAAAAAATCTTAATACAATTAAAGTGTATTGAGATTAACCATGTTCGTGATCAAACGAACCATACTACTTTGTATAGCAAATGCGTTATACAAAAATTCTTTCATCAAAGTGAATGTGTTCTGACTCCATTCCAAGAGAAAAATATATTTTTATCCTCCACTAATTTATAGTATAAAATTAGCATAAATTATTGGTGTTATGTGCAAGTTATGATGAAAGCCTTCTTCCTTCCCAACAAAAAGCGAAGGCATTCATGGATGTTCATCATGAACAAAGATATTATCCAAAGAAATTCTAGCATGGTTCTTTAGATGGTGGAACTATTTTAGAGCAGAATTAAATATTCTTCCGGATCCAATCAAAGAAGTCTTTAATGAATGGATGAAAGTTGCCCCAAAATGAGGGCTATTAATCCTAGAAGAATGATCCAAGGGCAAAATCTTGCTCATTTCTTCACAGACTGCCAGATTTCATGGATCTGGAGTTGGAACATTATTCTCGGGAAGGATCCATTTAATCAGCTGGTCCTTCAAAGATAATTTTTACTAAAATGGTGGAATTCAATTAGCATTGAGGATAAGCTCAAGAAAATTAAAGCCATTATTAAAGCTTATTCTGAATTAATGATCCCTCAAAATTCTACTGATTTTGAGCTATCAGTAGATGAGGTACTACAAAGTATCAAAAGACGTTATCCTCATGAGACCGAGCTTCAACATAAGGAACGTCTCAAAAAATCTATGAAAATCAACTCGCCAAGGTGTTTCATCACCCTATCTATATCTATGATAGTGGTGAGTCTTCTAACGGCATCAATGTGGAATCCATTGGAGAAACTTAGATTCATAAAGCAGACCCACTAGAAGAAATAATTGCTACATTCCAAAGTAGCCACATCATCATCTCCACGGGAATCTACTTTACACTCCATAAAGTGGCCCCACGAGATGAAATAATTGCTACTTTCCAAAAGTAGCCTCTTATCTTCACCAGCAAGGAACCTACTTTACAGCTCATAAAGTGGGCCCTCCAACCAAAATAATTGGTACTTTCCAAAAAGTAGCAACATTATTGACAGAAATAATTCTGTCTAATAATTATACCATTGCTTAGGTTCTAAGTTCTCTTTTGTTTAATAATTATACCTTTGCTTAACCTCTAAGCAAAGTCTCTCCTTTGCCTCCACCTCTATATAAGGAGGCTCTGTCTTTGTAATTAGTGTGCTCAGTGCTCAGTGCTCAGTTTTCCCTTCTCTTCTTCTCTTCTATTCTCCTCTTGTACTCTCCTTAGTTTGGGCATCTTCTGATTAATTTCAAGATCCATTAGATGTCCTTGTGTTCTCAAATACTATAGACAAACATTTCAACCATCTAAAAATATTTAAATTATTAATTATAAAAAATGGGTTAGTAATTTTTGAGCCAAAAATCAAATTATTTCAAACTGAAATAAGATTTTTAGGCCATAATATATCCAATGCTTCTATTATATCAATTCCTAGAAGTATTGAATTTGCTAATAAATTTCCTGATATCATTTTAAATAAAAACCAGCTACAGCAATTCTTAGGAGCTCTCAATTATGTAGTTAAATTCTATCAAAATCTTGCCAAAGATGTAGCCCCACTCTTTGACAGATTAAAAAATGGGTTAAGGATGGACATCTTAATTTTTGGAGTAAGAAGTGAGTTTTTTCTCCTTGATCTCCAATGGATCTAGCAAAATGATCTATAATTGTTTAGAGAAGATTATAGACCAAATTTTCATTAAGTTTTTGCTGTTCTTTTGGAAGATCCTTAGTACTTAAGTCAATTTCGCAAGGAGGTCTTCCTTTGAGGAACAAAGGATATTATCCCACCATCCTTTCAGAATTCCAAAGAATCCTGAAATGATGGCTCAACCAATAATATGAGATTTTTCTTGATGTCTAGTAGCAAACATAAGCATTCGATGAAGGGTATGAATGATTTGATGTTCAGAAAGTCCATTAATATTCCATTCATACATCTCCATCATACTAAATGAGTATCTTCCTCAAATAATAAATCGAGGAGTGGGTTTTATAATAATGTTTTTCCAAATTTTTCTTTGGATAAGAAAGTTTTGGATATCAAAAGGAGGATGAGAATCTTGTAATTCTTGAAAAGGTTTTGAACTTTTTCAATATTACTTTTAATCAAGACGCTTTGAGATTCATTTGAATCTTCATCCCATTGATATATCTTCAAGAGCTCCTATACTTTTCACTTAAATTTAGAATCAAATCAATGTCTTAAGAGGGTCCTAACTTAAGAGCCAGTTTAGGAGGTAGTTGGATAAAAGGTTTCATAAATGAGTTTATACTAGTAGAAGCTTTATCTAAAGCTTTGCTAGTTTCAGAGCTAGAAACCTTTTGTTTAAGCATCTGATCGATTTTAGACTCTAGGCTAAAAAAGATGATCGGATTATTTGAAGTATACTATTACTATAATTAAGTTATTTAATTACAGTAATAAATTCTTTTAGAATTTGTGGATCGGAACTTATTTTTCTGAAGGCCACTAATTCTAAAGATTTATCATCCACCATTTTTACAATTGATGGAGGATAAGATGCTTCAAATATTTTTCCTTGCTCTTTTTTTCATTTTTTGGTAGTTAAAATAGCAACTTGAGTAGATTGAGCATAGTAACTGTAAAACTATGCGATGAAAGGAATAGTTGCTTTGGCTTGACTATTTCTTTCCCTTATTTTCTTGAAATATAAATCATTTATTTCGAGATGTTGGTCTAGAGAAGTAAAACTTTTATACCAAGTATGAAAGTTATCATACTTTGGTTGGAAGTATTCCTTTAGAACAACCTCTCTAGTCTTAGAACCTATTGTGTAGCTCATTAAGACTAAAGTTCATTTCAGATGGAGTGGGAGATTGATTTTCTCTCACTGGATGATAAATATATTTTTATTTAGGGCCTCGACCGATGGTTCAGGAGTGTGTGAACCATCCGATCTAGACTTCTCTGAGGTTTTAGAAGGGATAGAAACCCTAGGAAGTGTAATGGATCGACGAGGGTTGAATCGAACTTCAACATCTCCATCAACTGTAGTACCAAATTAATAAATGATATTTTCATCAATTTTGGGGAGAGAACATCTATTTAGGTCTTCTTCTTTCAAGGAAAACTCTGCCATTTCAGAGTTCTTGATTAAATTATTATTTCTCCTAATCGTTAGATTAAAAGTTACTTCAAAAGAAGTAGAAGCCATATTACCAAAAATGGGGAAAAGGGAGAGAGGAAGATGATGTAGGGAGAATTTGAAACAAATCACCACATAAGGATAAAAACTATAGTATAAACCTCCATTGAGAATTATCTTCCTAGACATCAACAAAAAATAGGACTTACAACCCTTTCAAGCTCCTCAGTAATAGGGATTTATGGCCACATGAAGATGGAATATAAACCTCTACTAGAGAATTATCCTAGACAGTCAACAAAAATAGGACTTATCACCCTATCAAGCATCATGCAACAGGGATGGCCATTTGCGATAAAGATGGGATAAAGCCATGGGAGGAATGAACAAAGTACTGGTTTATCCAAAGCATGGTGATATGTAACAAAAAATCTTTAACATGCTTCCCCACCCCCCCCCCCCGAGAGATTTACCCCATCATGGCTCATACGCTTACACGAGGATATATAAAACACTTATTTATTAAAGCTTAAAAAGTACTTACATGATGACAGTAGGCAGGAAGCAGGAAGAACTAAGGAGAGTACAAGAGGAGAATAAAAGAGAAGAAGAGAAGGGAAAACTGAAATTCAATAATCGAACACTAATAATTTATGTCAATAATAAATTAGTGGAGGATAAGAATACATTTTTTTCTTGGAATGGAGTTAGACCCCATTCGCTTTGATGAAAGATCTTTTGTATAATGCATTTGCTATCATTTATCAATTTGGAACTTTTTATTTTAAGGGAAAATCTTCAGAAAACCGCAAAAACCATCAGAGATCAAATGGATATAACCATTTATCTACTAACGTTTGAAGATCTGCATAAATATATGCAAAATTTTAAATATATTCATATAGGGATGATACAAATAGCATTCAAACCTTTAACCCTTAAAGGTCTAAATGCTTCTATTCTAGCCCCGAAATTTGCAAAGCTTCAGAAAAAGTTTCTACTAGTTTGATTAGTAGCTTTGCTTAACAGACAAAGTTTCTATTTAATAATTATATCATTGCTTAGCTTCTAAGCAATGTTTCTCTTTTGTTTAATAATTGGTATTCCTTCAGAACAACCTCTCTAGTCTTAGAACCTATTGTGTAGCTCATTAAGACTAAAGTTCAATTATTTGAGGAAGATACTCATTTCATAGGAAATTCCTATGATGGAGATTCTTTATATGAATGGAATATTGATAGATTTTCTGAACATCAAATCATTTATTTGGAGACGTTGGTCTTGAGAAGTAAAACTTCTATATTTTGAGAACACCAGAACATCATCTATATAGACTAAAATATATTTAAAATAATCTTTAAATATATTATTCATGATATGTTGAAATTCAAAAGGTGCATTTTTTAAACCAAAGGGCATTATGTTCCATTCGTAATGTCCAAAGGGCACCAAAATACCGCTTTTATAATCTAATTCTTTTATCTGATCCGCCAATATCCCGATTTTAAATCAAATTTGGAAAATATTTTTGCATTATGCAATCTATTTAATAAATCCCTTTTATTAGAATTGATATTCGATCCATTTTAAAACTTTGTTTAGCTTGTAATTAATTACAGGTCGTGGTCTCCCTCTTTCCTTTTCCTAAACGTGAAAAATCACGTCATAAAAAATGAGATCCCTGGGGAGAGGAAGGATGTTAGAGTATTTAAAACTTGAAATTGAATTATGAAGATTAAAGCAATAGTTTCAGAACCTGGGAGAAAATTATAACCATAAAGCTATAAATGTAATTTTAAAGCTTCAAAAAGATTTATATCAGAAAGAGATAAACTCAGATTGGGAAAGGTGTTGAAATAAATGACATGGCTAGTCTACAACACTCATAAGGGATTGAGCCCAAGAAGGCATCTCACTCTTAGGCTTACTAGAAGCATTCAAACCTTTAACCCTTAATGGTCTAATGGAATAATAATTTCCAAAAAGTAGCCACATTATTGACAGAAATAATTATGTCTAATAATTATATCGTTGCTTATCTTCTATGCGATGTTTCTCTTTTGTTTAATAATTATACTTTTGCTTAACCTCTAAGTAAAGTCTCCTCCCACCCCATATAAGGAGGCTTCTTTGTAATTAGTGTGCTCTGCCTGCTCGCTTTTCCTTCTCCTCTTCTATTCTTCTTCGGATCCAATCAAAGAAGTCTTAATGAATTGATGCCCCAAAATGAGGGCTATTAACTGTAAGTGAGAAAATCAATCTCCTACTCCATTTGAAATGAATTTTAGTCTTAATGAGCTACACAATAGGTTCTAAGACTAGAGAGGTTATTTTGAAGGAATACTTCCAACCAAAGTACGATAATTTTTGTACTTGGTATAGAAGTTTTACTTCTCAAGACCAACATCTCGAAATAAATGATTTAATCACCATCAGCTGTTTGAATTATCTGATCTACATCTTGATTAATGGAAGGTCTTGGTGCGGTCATAGATGGTATAATCCATTTTTGTAGATTTTTTTGAGACGTTCCTTATGTTGAATCTCGGTCTCATGAGGATAATGTCTTTTGATGCTTTGTACCTACCATATAGCTCAAAATGCAGAAGTTTTGAGGGATCATTAATTCAGAATAAGCTTTAATAATGGCTTTAATTTGCTTGAGCTTATCCTCAATATTGATTACACCATTTTAGTAAAAATTGCCTTTGAAGGACCAACTGAGTCCCTCTGATTATTCAATAAATAATCCATGGGCCTTATTTGAAAGATATTTGGGAAACAATCCTTTCCCATTTGAATCTAATCTCTCAAGAGAAAATTATGAAAAAATCTTAATACAATTAAAGTGTATTGAGATTAATCATGTTCGTGATCAGACGAACCAATTTTGGGAACTCCTTTTCTTCTTAAAATAATGCCTATCACTAGAATTGATGATACTGGAATTCAGTGTTTTCTTTGGGATAAAGAAATCACATTTCATTTTATCACCGATCCTAAAGAAATTATCAAAAATGAAATGAATAGGCTTAATAATAAGTCTATGCATATAAATTATTTACAAGAAAAAATTGCTAGTTTAACTATTAAACAACAAATTTCTTCCCCAAAATTAAAAGCAAAAATTCAAAATTGCCACCAAGAATTCCAAAAGGAAGTCTGTGGTGACAACCCAATTGCTTTTTGATAAAGAAAGACTCATGTAGTGGATCTCCAGTGCATTAATAATTTCAATGAATGAGACATTCCCACTAAGGCTCGTCCTTGTCAGATGAACGAGCACTACCTTGCTTTATACAAAGAAGAGATTGCTGATTTATTAAAGAAAGGAATAATTCGGCAAGTATACAATTTAAATCTTCTCCGCTATCAACTAGAGCAGTTAAGGGAAGGATGTTAGAGATTTTTTTTGTATTTCACCATGCTTTGGATAAACCAGTACTTTGTTCATTCCTCCCATGGCTTTATCCCATCTTCATCGCAAATGGCCATGCCTTTTGCATGATAATAATAGTAGCTTTGCTTAACAGCAAAGTTTCTATTTAATAATTATATCGTTGCTTAGCTTCTAAGCAACGTTTCTCTTTTGTTTAATAATTATACCTTTACTTTTAAGCTGGTAGAGGTTTATATTCCCATCTTCATCGCAAATGGCCATAAATTCTCCCTGGAGGCTTGAAAAGGGTTGTAAGTCCTATTTTTGTTGACTGTCCGGAAAGATAATTCTCTAATGGAGGTTTTGTTTCAAATTCTCCTGCATCATCTTCCTCTCCTTTTTCCCCATTTTGGTAACATGGCTTCTACTTCTTTTGAAGTAACTTCTAATCTAATGATTAGAGATAATAATTTAATCAAGAACTCAAAATGATAGTTCCCTGAATAAGGATCTTCCAAAAGAACAAAGAAACCTAATGAAAATCTTCATAATTAGAACATTTTATTTGGATCCATTGGAGATCAAGAAGAAAAAGATTGCTCCTTACTCCAAAAATTAAGATGTCCATCCTTAACCCATTTTTTATGGTACAAGGATATATTCCCTTGAATGAAGAAGACCTAAATAGATGGTCTCTCCCCAAGATTGATAAAACTATCATTTATCAAGTTGGAACTACAGCTGATGGCGATGTTGAAGTTCGATTCAACCCTCATCGATCCATTACACTTCCTAGGGTTTCTATCCCTTTGAAACCTCAGAGAAGTCTAGATTGGATGGTTCACACACTCCTGAACCATTGATCGAGGTCCTCGCCTAAATAAAAATTATATCTATCATCCAATGAGAGAAAATCAATCTCCCACTCCATCTGAAATGAACTTTAGTCTTAAAAGGGAGAGAGGAAGATGATGCAGGGAGAATTTGAAACAAATCACCACATAAGGATAAAGCAAACTAAGTATAAACCTCCATTAGAGAATTATCTTCCCAAACAGTCAACAAAAAATAGAATTACAACCCTTTCAAGCTTCATTCATAAAGGATTGAGGAAGGCATCCATCTCTTTGGCTTGCTAAAATAAGCATTTAGACCTTTAAGGGTTAAAGGTTTGAATGCTATCTCAGATCATCCCTATATGAATATATTTAAAATCTTGCATATATTTATGCATCTTCAAATGTTAGTAGATAAATGGTTTTATCAATTTGATCAGTAATAGTTTATTCTATTTCATCAAGATTTTACTTAAAATAAAAGTTCCAAATTGATAATTGATAGTTTTATCAATCTTGGGAGAGACCATCTATTTAGGTCTTCTTCATTCAAGGGGAACTCGCCATTTCGAGTTCTTAATTAAATTATTATTTCTCCTAATCGATTAGAAGTTACCGTAAGTAGATGCCATATGGGATTAATAACCCTCATTTTGGGGCGACTTCCATCCATTGAAGACTTCTTTGATTGAATCTGGAAGAATATTTAATTTTGCTCCAAAATAGTTCAACCATCTGAAGAATCATGCTGAATCCCGTCTTCATTGCAAATGGCCATAAATCCCTATTGCGTGATTAACTTCTAAGCAACATTTCTATTTTGTTTAATAATTGTACCTTTGCTTCTAAGCAAAGTCTCTCCTGTGCCTCCACCTCTATTTAGAGGTGGTTGAATAAAAGGTTTCACAGATGGGTTTATACTAGTAGAAGCTTTCTCTGAAACTTTGCTAGTTTCAGGGCTAGAAACTTTTTGTTTAAGCATCTCATCAATTTTAAATTCTAGGCTAAAAAGATGATCAATGATTATTTGAAGTATACTATTACTATAATTAAGTTGTTTAATTACAGTAATAAATTCCTTTAGAATTTGTGGATCGAAACTTATTTTTCTGAAGGCCGCTAATTCTAAAGATTTATCATCCACCATTTTTACAACTGATGGAGGATAAGATGCTTCAATTATTTTTCCTTGCTCTATTTGCCATTTTTGGTAGTTAAAACAGTAACTTGAGCAGATTGAGCATAGTAACTACAAAACCATGCGACAAAAGGAATAGTTGCCTTGGCTTGACTATTTCTTTCTCTCATTTTCTCAAAATATAAATCATTTATTTCAAGACATTGGTCTTGAGAAGTAAAACTTCTATACCAAGTAAGAAAGTTATCATACTTTGGTTGGAAGTATTCCTTCAGAACAACCTCTCTAGTCTTAGAACCTAGCTCATTAAGACAAAAAGTTCATTTCATATGGAGATTGATTTTCTCACCTGGATGATATATATGATTTTATTTAGGGGCCTCAATCATGGTTCGTAAAACCATCCGATCTAAGCTTCTCCGAGGTTTCGAAGGGATAGAAATCCTAGGAAGTGTAATGGATCGACGAGGTTGAATTCAACATCACCATCAGCTGTAGTTCCAAATTGATAAATGATAGTTTTATCAATTTTAGGGAGAGACCATATATTTAGGTCTTCTTCTTTCAAGGGAAACTTTTCCATTTCAGAGTTCTTGATTAAATTATTATTTCTCCTAATCGTTAGATTAGAAGTTACTTCAAATGAAGTAGAAGCCATATTACCAAAAACAGGGAAAAAGGGAGACAGGAGGATGATGCAGGTCGAATTTGAAACAAATCACCACATAAGGATAAAACAACTAAGTATAAACCTCCATTAGAGAATTATCTTCCTGCCTAAAAAATAGGACTTACAACTTTTCAAGCCTCACTAATGGTATTTATGGTATTTATGAAGACTGAATATAAACCTCTACCAGAATTATCCCATAAACAACAATAAACAAGACTTATCACCCTATCAGCATTATGTGGGATGGCCATTTGCGATGATGATGGGATAAAGCCATGGGAGGAATGAACAAAGTACTGGTTTATCCAAAGCATGGTGAAATACAACAAAAAATCCCTAACATCCTTTGAAGCATCTTATCCTCCATCAGTTGTAAAAATGGTGGATGATAAACCTTTAATTAGCTACTAAAAAATAAATCCATCCACAAATTTTAATGAATTTATTACTATAATTAAACAACTAAATTATAAGTAATAGTATACTTCAAATAATCATCGATCCTTTTAGCCTAGAATCTAAAATTGATCAGATGCTTAAACAAAAGGTTTCTAGCCCTGAAACTAGCAAAGCTTCAGAGAAAGCTTACACCAGGATATATAAAACACTTATTTATTAAAGATTAAGAAGTACTTACATGACGATGAAAGAGTGAAGCTGGAAGAACTAAGGAGAGAGAGATTAAGAGAAGAAGAGAAGGAAAACCCGAGCACCTCGAAAGAATGAGCACATAATGCATGAGCCTAAAGGTGGAGGCTGAGAGACTTACTTACAGAAGCAAAGGTACAATTATTAAACAAAGAGAAACATTGCTGAAGTTACAACGGTATAATTATTAAAACTTTGCTAAGCAAAGTTACTATTATTAAATAAAAAAAGATACTTTTCTTTGAGGCTAAGCAAAGGTACAGATGGTATGGAAAGTAGCAATTATTCTTTTGGTGGGACCCACTTTATGTAAAGTAGGTTCCTTGCTGGTGAAGATAAGCGGCTACTTTTGGAAAGTAGCAATTATTTCTTCTGGTGGGTTTGCTTTATGAATTTGAGTTTCTCCGATGGATTCCACATTGATAAGAAGACTCGCCACTGTCGCAGATATAGATAAGGTGATTAAACACCTTGGCGAGTTGATTTTCCTAAATTTTTTTGAGACGTTCCTTATGTTGAATCTGCCTCATGAGGATAACGCCTTTGATGCTTAGTATTACCTCTTTTATACCAAAATCTATAATTTTTTTGAGGGATCGTTAATTGAATAAGCTTTAATAATGGCTTTAATTTTTGAGCTTATCCTCAATGTTGATTGAATTCCACCATTTTAGAAAAAAATGTCTTTGAAGGACCAACCGATTGAGGGTCCTTTCCAAGTATAATCCAAATCCATGGGATCCTGAAGAAATGAGCAAGATTTTGTCCTTGAATCATTTTTCTGGGATTAATAGCCCTCATTTTGGGGGTAGCTTCCATCCAGTGATTAAAGACTTCTTCGATTGGATCTGGAACAATATTTAATTATGCTCTAAAATAGTTCCACCATCTGAAGAACCATGATGGAAGTTCTTCGTTGATAATATCTTTGTTAATTATGAATATCTATGAATGCCTTCATTTATCATTGAGAAGGAAGAAGGCCTTCAACATAGATGCACATAGCACTTTTAATAAAATTAGTAGAGGTTAAGAATACATTTTTCTCTTGGAATGGAGTCAACTCATCGCTTTGATGAAAGATCTTTTGTATAATGCATTATACAAAATTGTATTCTGCCTCTCTCAAGAACATGATTAATCTCAATACACTTTAATTGTATTAAGATTTTTTCATAATTTTCTCTTGAGAGATTAGATTTAAATGGGAAAGGATTATTTCCCAAATATCTTTCAAATAAACATTATTGAAATAAAGAGGGATTAATATTCTGCTTTTTTAGAGAAATAAATAGGTTCTTGTGCAATGACATCTTTAGGGATGGTGTTGCAGCTTTTTTAGAGGGTTCACCCTTTTCAACCGAGTAGAAAGGAAAGTACCATAAAGATAAGTTTGCAAATTGATCATGCCAATTATTGAAATATTTTCCACCATTGAGCGCCATGGCCACAACCTCCAAAAAAGAAAGACATCCTCGATTAGAGTATTCTTCCATGCGGTGATCCACCCCCCCCAAGAATTCATGGGTCGAAAAGTCGTGGAAGAGAATTTTCATTACCTTTAATGAATTTGATGTTGAAATCAAAGATAGAGAGCTGTGATTGCCATGATGCAAAATTTTGTTTTGAAACTAAATTTTTTACATCTTGTTCAATGATGTATTTGACTGAGGAACAGTCAATACGAAGGAGAAAATGCTGATTAAGTAAATCACCTTGGAATTTTGAGATGCATTTAATCACAGAAAGCATTTTTTTTTATAATGGAATATTTTTGCTGTGTAGGATTCCATTTACCAGAAATAAAGTGAACTAATTCTTCCTTAGAATTCTTTCACTACTTTAGGATACCTCCATAGACCATATCAGAGGCATCTGTTTCAATAATTTTGAAATTAGGTCCAAAGATTAAGACAGGAAGGGAACCCTTTCTTTAATTTTATACCGCCATGGTATGAGTGACCATGGTGGAGAATTCTTTAATCTATCAAGAGTAAAGCATCTTTGGTAAGATTTTGATAAAAAAATATAATTGAGAGCTCCTAAGAACCGAGAATTTTATCTAAAATGATATCGAAATTTTTTAGTAAATTTAATACTTCTATTAATTGGTATAGAAGCATTGATATATTAAGGCCTAAAAATCTTAATAATTTGATTTTGCTTTTAAAAATAACTAATCCATTTTTTAAAATTAATCATTTAAATGTTTTGATTGAAGTGTTGAAATAACGAGAACACCATAAACATCATCAATATAATATAATCTTTAAATATATTATTCATGATACAAATTTAAAGGTGCATTTTTAAACTAAAGAGCATTACGCTCCATTTGTAATATCCAAAGGGCACCAAAATGCCGCTTTATATGATCCATTCTTTTATTTGGTTTGCCAATATCCCATTTTAAATAAAATTTGGAAAATATTTTTGCATTATGCAATCTATTTAATAAATCCTTTTTATTAAGAATTAGATATCTGATCCATTTTGAAACTTTGTTTAGCGTCTTGTAATTAATTACAAGTCGCGGTCTCCCTCTTTCCTTTTTTGCTGAATTCATAACATTGAATGCAGTATAGCTCCAAGGGGAGTAGGATTGCCAAATTATTCCTTTCTTTAATAAATCAGCAATCTCTTCTTAAAGCAAGGTAGTGCTCATTCATCTGACAAGGACGAGCCTTAGTGGGAATATCTCATTCAAATTATCAGACGTGAGATCTACTACATGAGTCTTTCTTCCCGAAAGCAATTGTTGTGACCATGACTTCCTTTGGAATTCTTGGTGGCAATTTTGAATTTTGCTTTTAATTTTGGGGAAGAAATTTGTTGTTTAATAGTTAAACTAGCAATTTCTTCTTGTAAATTTATATGCATAGACTTATTATTAAGCCTATTCATTTCATTTATGATAATCTCTTTAGGATTGGTGATAAAATAGAATGTGATTTATTTATCCCAAAGAAAATACTGAATTCCAGTATCATCAATTCTAGTGATAGGCATATTTTAAGAAGAAAGGGAGTTTCCAAAATAATGTGTTGTGTCAAATTTTTGACTAAAATAAAAGGCATTTAAATACAAATATCATCTTGACACATATAATTTATATAATTTGTAAAGACTCACCATATCACGCCTTTAACCGTATTAGTTTTTCAAAATATTAGAAAGAAATTATTCCTTCTTGTATACAATTTAAATCGCTCCACTATCAACTATAGAAATTTGGTAAAATAAATTATTTATAATTAATTTAATGGAAATATTCCATTTCTGGTATATTTCATTTTGCATATTTTGTAAGAAATCTGGTTCTTGATTAGAATCGCTTCATATTTTCAAATGAATTGGCCTTCCATTAATTTCAAGATCCATTGTTACTCTATCATCTCCTTTTAATTTATGAACTTCTAATTTAGTTTCTTTAATTTTTTTAAAGAAGTCAATTAGAAGATGATGAACTTGCTTTTCTTAAATACTTCCTGATAAGGAGTATATAGAGGCTTGTAATTAAATTTTTCCAGCTTTATCTTTCTTCTTATCATTAAGAAGATGATAATTTTATCGAGTTGATTCATCTTCAACTTGTGCTAAAAGTTTAATTAATTGGTCCTTACTTGGGTGATATGCACTGTCATATTTATTATATTTTATAATAATCATCAAGGTGAGTTGCAATAGTTAGATTTATCGATTATCGATGAGGATCAAGATGAAATATGTTCTCTTCTTCTTCTTCCGATTCTCTTCGTAATCGAGAGGATGTAAGTAAATTTTCATCGTGGTTTGTTTTAACTCTCCAACTGTCAAGTTCATTTAACTTCTTCTTGATGGTGCATCTGTTTGTGTAATGACCTATACGACTAACATTTTCTTTTCTCTTTTTTGGTTTTAAAACCGAGGGATGAGAGTGTTTGTGCATAAATTTTTATTTGAGATTTTTTCATGTTTAGTAAAAATAGTTTTTCGTGTTTTTCCCTTGTGTTTATAAGATAAAGGATGTACCTGAGGATCACAGTTGAATTGCTCACAAAATTTGCCAAGCTTTTTGTGCTCAAGTAAACGTTCTCTTTTCATTTGATCTTTTAATTTAAGATCAGAGCAGATTGCTAAACCTGTTTTAATACATGCAGAAATAAGGTTTCCATTTATTAGGGTACCATATGGATGGTTCCATCGTAGAGGCAAAGAGAAACCTTAACCTTTTTAGCAAATAGATTGGTAAGGCCTTCAATGAATTTTTGCTTCCAGTGAAGGTTATTGGCATCATAAAGTGTCATGACGTGTGCTAGAAATATATCCTTGTACCATCGAAAATGGCTTAACGATGGACATCTTAATTTTTGGAGTAAGGAGCGAGTTTTTTCTCCTTGATCTCCAATGGATCCAGCAAAATGAATAATTATTTGGAGAAGATTATAGACCGAACTTTCATTAGGTTTTTGCTATTATTTTCAAAGATCCTTAGTACTTAAGTCAATTTTGCTAAGGAGGTCTTCCCTTTGAGGAACAAGAGAGATATCCCATCATCCTCAGTTCCAAAGAATCTAAAATGATGGCTCGATAATAATGAGATTTTGTTGATGTCTAGATTGAAAGAAGAGTAAACATAAGCATTCGATGAAGGGTATGAATGATTTGATGTTCAAAAAGTCCATCAATATTCCATTCATACAAAGAATCTCCATCATAGGAATTTCCAAGGAAATGGGTATCTTCCCCAAATAATAAATCAGGAGGATTGGGTTTTTTATAATAATAGTTTTCCAAATTTTTTTTTGGATAAGAAAGTTTTTGATATCAAAAGGAGGATGAAGATCTTATAATTCTTGAAAAAGGTTTTGAACTTTTTCAATATTACTTGGTTGATCAGTATCATTTTTAGTTGAGGATTCAATTGAATCTTCATCCGATTGACTGATATCTTCAAGAGCTCCTACATACTTTTCACTTAAGTTTAGAATCAAATTCTGAATGTCTTCAGAAGAGAGTCCTAACTTATGTACCAATTTAGGAGGTGGTTGAATAAAAGGTTTCACAAATGGGTTTATACTACTAGAAGCTTTTTCTCAAGCTTTGCTAGTTCTAAAACCTTTTGTCAAACGATCAATTTGACTAGGATAAAGATGATCGGACATTTGATACTATTACTATAATTAAGTTGTTTATATATCCTGGTAAAGTCTAGTATTTGAGCCATAGTAAATAAATGATCTTAGAGATTTTTTTAGATTTCACCATGCTGATAAACTACTTTTTCTCCATGTCTTTTCATCTAAAATGGCCATCCCTTTGATGCTTGATAGTGAAGTCGCTTATTGTTGACTATCTTGGATTTCTAGTGAGGTTTATATTCTCGCTATAAATAAATCCCACATGAGTTTGAAAATAAGTCATTTTGTTGATCACAGATTCAATGGAGGTTTATACTTAATTTGTTTTATCTTATGGGGTGAATACTTATTCTCTAATCTCCTCCTCCTTTCCTATTTTGGTAATATGGCTTACTTGTTTAAGTAACTAAATCTAATGATAGAGAAATAATTTAATCAAGACCTTTGGCAGAGTTCCCTAAAAGAACCAAATAGATGACAAAGTTCATTAATTTTAAAAATTGATAAAATCTTCATCATTGATGTTATGTTTTGTTCATGATTCAACCCTCGTTGATCCATTACACTTCCTAGAGTTTCTCCTAACCAGAGAAGTTCAGATCGATGAAGATCGATTTATAAATAAAATCATCGAGATAAAATCAATCTCTCATTCAAATGAACTTTAATGAGCCACACAGTGTTTATTCGGAATGTTTCACCACATACTTTGTTTGCATAGAAGTTTTTTTCAAGACAACGAAAATAAATGATTTTGAGAAATGAGAGAAAGAATAGTCAATTTCAACATTCTTTTACATATTATTGCTTTTGCATTTAACAAAAAAATGGAACAGAAAGAAAAATTGTTATTCCATCTAAAAATGGTGGATGATAAATCTAATTAGTGATCTTCAGAAATAAGTTCTAAAAATTTATTACCGCAAATTAAATAACTTAATTAGTAATAAATTAGGATCAACTTATTTTTCGGAGGTCGATAATTCTAAAGGTTTATCATCCACCATTTTACAACCCATGGAGAGATGCTTCAATTATTTTTTCCTTGCTCTATTTGCCATTTTTTTAAAGTTAAAATAGCAATTCTGCATATAGAACTACAAAACCATGCTACTAAAGGAATAAATGCTTTAGCTTGACTATTTCTTTCTCTTTTTTCTCAAAATATAAATCATTTATTTCAGACATTGGTCTGAAGTAAAACTTCTATACCCATGAAAATTATAATCTAGTTGGAAGTATTCCTTTAGAACAACCTGCCTATTTGTGTGTAGCTCATTAAGACCAAAAGTTCATTTCGATGGAGTGGGATTATATTTCTCACCGGATGATATATGATTTTATTTAGATCTTACCGATGGTTCAGAGTGTGAACCATTCGATCTAATTTCTCTCGAGGTTTCTTAAGAGATAGAAATCCTAGGAAGTGTAATGGATCGACGAGGTTGAATCAAACTTCAACATCGCATCAAATATTCCAAATTGATAAAATGATAGATTTATCAATTTTGAGAGACCATCTATTTAGGTCTTCTTATCAAGGGGAACTCACATTTCAGTTCTTGATTAAATTATTATTTCTCCTAATCGTTAGATTAGAAGTGCTTCAAAAGAAGTAGAGCCATTACCAAAAGTGGGGAAAAGGGAGAGAGGAAGATGATACAGGGAGAATTTGAAACAAATCACCACATAAGGTCAAAATAATCTAAGTATAAACCTCCATTAGAGAATTATCTTCCCAAACAGTCAACAAAAATAGGACTTACAACCCTTTCATGCCTCACTCAATTGGGATTTGTGGCCATTTACGATGAAGACGGGAATATAAACCTCTACCAGAGAATTATCCCAGACAGTCAACAAGAACAGGACTTATAACCCTATGAAGCATCACGCAACAGGGATGGCCATTTGCAATGAAGACGGGATAAAGCCATGGGAGGTATGAACAAAGTACTGGTTCATCAAAGCATGGTTATATGTAACAAAAAATCTCTAACATCCTTCCCCTCCCCAGGGATTTACCCCATCATGGCTCTGATATCAGAGCCATGATAGGGTTTAGTTACAAAACAAATTTTTGCATCATGGCAATCGCAGCCGTGTAAGTACTTTTTAAGCTTTAATAAAAAAGTGTTTTATATATCCTGGTTTATAGCAAATGCGTTATACAAAAGATCTTTCATCAAAGCGAATGGGGTCTAACTCCATTCCAACAATTGGCATGGGTTTAGTGTTCCATTCGTCCAAAATCAGAATGTCTTTATAGCGACCGATTCTTTTATCTGATCCGCCAATATCCTGATTTTAAATCAAATTTAGAAAATATTTTGCATTATGCAATCTATTTAATAAATTCCTTTATTAGAATTGATATCCAAAACTTTATTTAGTGGCTTGTAATTAATTACAAGTCACGGTCTCCTTCTTTCCTTTTCTACCGAATTCATAATATAGAATGTGGTACAGCTCCAAAGGGAGTAGGATTGCCGAATTATTCCTTTCTTTAATAAATCAGCAATCTCTTCTTTGCAAAATTAGCGTAAATTATTGGTCCTATGTGCAAGTTATGATGAAGGCCTTCTTCCTTCTCAATGACAAATGAAGGCATTCATGGATGTTCATAATGAACAAAGATATTATCAACAAAGAACTTCCAAAGATGGTTCTTCGATGGTGGAACTATATTTGAAAGCTAAAATATTCTTCTAGATCCAATCAAAGAAGTCTTCAATAACTCGATGGAAGCTGCCCCAAAATGAGAGCTATTAATCCCAAAAAAATGATTCCAAGGACAAAATCTTGCTCATTTCTTCAAGGACTGCCAAATCCCATGGATTTGGAGCTGGAACGTTATACTTAGAAAGGACTCCTTCAATTAGTTGGTCCTTCAAAGATAATTTTTACTAAAATGGTGGAATTCAATCAACATTGAGGATAAGCTCAAGCAAGCCATTATTAAAGCTTATTCTGAATTAATGATCCCTTAAAAAACTACAGATTTTGAGCTATCAGTAGATGAGGTACTACAAAGCATCAAAAGATGTTATCCTCATGAGACAGATTCAACATATGAACGCCTCAAAAAAATCTATATTTATGCCAATTTTGTAAAGTGGAGGATAAGATTACATTTTTCTCTTGGAATGGAGTTAGACCCATTCACTTTGATGAAAGATAATTTATATAATGCATATACAAATTGTATGGTTCGCTTGATCATAACATGATTAATACTTTAACAGTAAGATTTTTCATAATTTTCTCGAGAGATTAGATTCAAATGGGAAAGGATTGTTTCCCAAATATCTTTCAAATAAGGCCCACGGATTATTTATTGAATAACTGAGGATTAGTTTCAATATTCTTGTGCAACGCCATCTTCGTGGATTGTGCAAATTTATTTAGAGGGTTCACCCTTTTCAACCAGAAGAGGAAGTACCATAAAGATAGTTAAAATCAAGCGCCAATTGTTGAATGACCATTTTTGCCACCTCTCTAAAAAAGAAGGACTTTCTATTAGAGTGGTCATTCTTTCATGTGGGTGGTCCACCGCCCTTCAAGAATTCTGTCAAAAAATCGAAGAGAATTTTCATTACCTTTAATGAATTCAATGTCAAAATTGAATATAGAAAGCTACGATTGCCATGATGCAAAAATTTGTTTTGAAACTAAATTTTTAACATCTTGTTCAATGATTTATTTGACTGAGGAATAGTCAATACGAAGGAGAAAATTTTGATTAAGTAAATTATCTTGGAATTTTGAGATGCAATCACGAAGCATTTCTTTTGATAATGGAATACTTTTGCCGAGTAGGATTCCATTTAAACAAAGTGAACTAATTCTTTAGAATTCTCACTACTTTAGGATAACTCCATACCTTATCGAGGCATGTTTCAACAATTTGAAACTAGTAAAGTGCAAGATATGAAGGTTTTGAACCCTTCTTTAATTTATGCACTACATGGTATGAGTATCACCATGGTGGGATTCTTTTAATCTATCAAAGAGTGGGGTTTTTTAGCAAGATTTTGATAAAAATTACACATAATTGAGAGCTCTAAGAATCAGTGGTTTTATCTAAAATGATATCAAGAAATTTGTTAGCAAAATTCACGCATTAAGCATTGATATATTATGGCCTAAAAATCTTATTTCGCTTTGAAATAATTTGATTTTATCAAATAACTAATCCATTTTTTTAAAATTAACCATTTAAATATTTTTAGATGGTCATTCATCAATATTTGAGACACCGTAACATCAAATAGACCAAAATATTTTTTAAAATAATCTTTAAATATATCATTCATGATATGTAAAATTAAGAAGGTGCATTTTTTAAACCAAAGGGCATTACATTCCATGTCAGAAGGGCACCGAAATGTTTTATACGATCCGATTCTTTTATCCTGATCTCCAATATCCTGATTTTAAATAAAATTTGGAAAATACTTTACATTATGCAATCTATTTAATAAATCCCTTTTATTAGGAATTGGAAATCGATCCATTTTAAAACTTTGTTTGTCACCTTGTTTTTTGCTTTTCCTTTTTTCATAATATAATGCAATGTACCCAAGAGGAGTAGGATTCAATTATTCTTTCTTTAATAAATGAATCTCTTCTTTGCATAAAGCAAGGTAGTGCTCGCTCATCCTAAGGATGAGCTTTAGGGAATGTCTCGCTCATTGAAATTATCAATGTATGGGAGATCTACTACATGAGTCTTCTTCCATGAAGCAATATTTGTCACAAAACTTTCTTTGGAATTTTGGTGGTAATTTTGAATTTTTTCTTTGAATTTTGGGGAAGAAATTTGCTATTTAAAGGAAACAAAGCAATTTCTTCTTGTAAATAATTTATATGCATAGACTTATTATTAAGCCTATTCATTTCATTATGATAATTTCTTTAGATTGATGATAAACGGAATGAATTCTTTATCCCAAAGAAAACATCAATTCCATCATCAATTCTAGTGATAGGCATTATTTTAAGAAGAAAAGGATTTCCCAAAATGTGTTGTTAAATTGACTAAAATAAAAGACATTTGAATACAAATATCATCTTGACACGCCACGATGATAATTTATACTTAATTTAGTAAAGACTCACCGCTGTTATCAAAATATTTAAAGAATTAGCCTTCTTGTATACAATTTAAATCTAGCCATCGATAAAATTATAATTAATTTGATGGAAATATACCATTTCGGTATATTCTCTTGAATATTTTGTAAGAAACCTGGTTCTTGATTAGAATCGACTTCTATATTTTTAAATGAATTGGGCATCTTCTGATTAATTTCAAGATCCATTAGACGACCATTCATTTGCTCTTGCTCAACTTTAATTTGCTAAACTTCTAATTTTAATTTCTTTAATTCAGCTTTTAGCTCTACTAAAGAAGCTAAATTAGAAGATGTAACTTGCCTTTTTTTTCTTAAATACTTCGATAAGGAGTATATAGAGGCTTTTAAATTTTTCTAATTTAACTTTCTTCTTATCATTAAGAAGATCAATTTTGTTGAATCATCTTCAACTTGTGCTAAAAGTTTAATTAATTGGTCCTTTTGCTCGGGTGAGGGTATACGCACTCATATTTATTATATTTTATAATAATCTATCACTGTGATTTGTAATAGTTAGATTTATCAGATTTATCTAAATCTGATGAGGATGAAGATGAAATATGTTCTTCTTCTTCTTCTTCCATTCTCTTAATCGAGGATGTAACAATTTTCATCGTGGTTTATTTTAACCTTCACCAATCAGTTCATTTAACTTCTTGAGGGTCCATGAAATGACCCATGCACATTTGTAACATTTAATTTCTCTCTTTGGTTTTAAACCGAGGACAAGAGTTCTGTGTTTGTGCATCATTTGTCACATTTTATGACGGATTTTTCATGTTTAGAAAAATAGTATTTCATGCTTTTCCCTTGTGTTTAGAAGATAAAAGATGTACTGAGGGTCACTGAATTGCTCATTGCCAAGTCGCTTGGCCAAGTAGACTCTTTCATTTGATCTTTAATTTAAGATCGAGCGATTGCTAGACCAATTTTAATACATGCGTAAATAAGGTTTCCATATGTTAGTTTCATATGGGATGGTTCCATCATATAGTGAAGAGAAAACCTTAACCTTTTAGCAAATAGATTGGGAAGGCCTTCAATGAATTTTTGCTTCCAAAGGTCATATGTTCATAAATATATTTGTATATAAAATGGGTTAAGGATGGACATCTTAATTTTTGGAGTAAGGCAGTTTTTCTCCTGATCTCCAATGATCCAGAAAATGATCTATAATTGTTTGGAGAAGATTATAGACCAATTTTCATTAAGTTTTTGTTCTTTTGGAAGATCCTGCAGTCAATCGCTAAGGAGGTCTTCCTTTGAGGAACAAGAGAGAATTATCCCACCATCCTTTAAGAGTTCCGTGAATCCTAAAATGATGGCTGCAATATGAGGTGCTTGATGTAGATTGAACAAGAAAAACATAAGATGAAGGGTATGAATGATTTGATGTTCAAAAAAGTCCATCAATATTCCATTCATATAAAGAATCTCCATCATAGGAATTTCCTAAAATGAGTATCTTCCTCAAATAATAAATCGAGAGGGCTTTTTATAATAATGTTTTTCCAAATTTTCTTTGATAAGAAAGTTTTGATATCAAAAGGAGGATGAGGATTTTGTAATTTTTGAAAAGGTTTTGAACTTTTCAATATTACTTGATCAAGATCGCTTTGGTTGATGATTCATTTGAATCTTTATCCATTGACTGATATCTTCAAGAGCTCCTACATACTTTCACTTAAATTTAGAATCAAATCAATGTCTTCGAAGAGGGTCCCAACTTAAGAGCCGCTAGAGGTGGTTGGATAAAAGGTTTTACAAATGGGTTTATACTAGTAGAAGCTTTTTCTGAAGCTTTGCTAGTTTCGGATAGAAACCTTTGTTTAAGCATCCGATGATTTTAGGCTAAAAAAGATGATCAAGATTATTTGAAGTATACTTATAATTAAGTTGAATTACAAGTAATAAATTCTTTAGAATTTGTGGATCGAACTTATTTTCCAAGGCTAATTTAAAGGTTTATCATCCACCATTTTTACAACCATGGAGGATAAGATGCTTCAATTTTCCATGCTGCCATTTTTGGTAAGTTAAAATAACTGAGCATTTATATAGTAATCGCATGCCGTGAAAGGAATAGTTGCTTTACTACTTTCTCTCTCATTTTCTCAAAATATAAATCATTTATTTAGAGATTGGTCTTGAGAAGTAAAACTTCTATACCAAGTATGAAAATTATCATACTTTGGTTGGAAGTATTCTTCAAACAACCTCTAGTCTTAGAACCTATGTGTAGCTCATTAAGACTAAAGTTCATTTCATGGAGTGGGAGATTTATTTTCTCACCGATGATGATATGATTTTATTTAGGTGAAGTCATCGATGGTTCAAGAGTGTGTGAACCATCCGATCTAGACTCTTCGTAAGTGATAAAACCTCTAGGAAGTGTAATGGATCGGTTGAATCAACTTCAACATTCACGCCTATAATTCCAAAAAATGATAGTTTTATCAATTTTGGGAGAGACCATCTATTTAGGTATTCTTCTTTCAAGGGAACTTTGCCATTTTGAAGTTCTTAAATTATTATTTCTAATCGTTAGTTTAGAAGCTACTCAAAAGAAGTAGAAGCCATATTACCAAAAATGGGAAAAAGAGAGAGGAAGATGATGGTGGAGAATTTGAAATAAATCACCACATAAGATAAAATAAACTAATAAACCTCCATTAGAGAATTATCTTCCCATAAAAATAGGACTTACAACCCTTTCAAGCATCATGGATTTGGCCATGTGATGAAGAGAATATAAACCTCTACAGAGAATTATCCTATACCAACAATAAACAGAGTTATCACCTATCAAGCATCACTAACGTGGATGGCCATTTGTAATGAAGATGGGATAAATAGAGGAATGAACAAAGTACGGTTTATCCAAAGCATGGTGAAATACAAAAAAATCTCTAACATCCTTCCCTCCCGGATTTACCCCATCATGGCTCATACTGACTTACATGTGATATATAAAACACTTATTTATTAAAACTTAAAAATAACTTACATGATGGCAGTAGGCAAGATAAACTAAGGAGAGTACAAGAGCCATAATGTGGTAAATCCCTGAGGAGGGGAAGGATGTTAGAGATTTTTAGTTGTATTTCACCATGCTTTGGATAAACTAGTACTTTAATCATTCCTCCCATGGATTTATCCCATCTTTGTCAAAATGGACCATCCATTGTGATGCTGATAGAGGTCCCATTTATTACTGACCGCCCGATAATTCTCTAGAGGTTTATATTCTCGCCTTCAAAACAAACTGCTGAGGCTGAAAGGGTTGTAAGTCCTATTTTGTTGAATGTCGGGAAGATAATTCTAATGTATTTATACTAAATTTGTTTTATCCTCATGTGGTGATTTGTTTCAAATTCTCACCATCATCTTCCTCTCCTTTTTCCCATTTCTACTTTTGAAGTATCTTCTAATCTATTAGAGAAATAATAATTTAATCAAGAACTCAAAATGGCGAGTTCCCCTTGAAAGAAGAATACCTAAATAGATGGTCTTCCCCAAAATTGATAAACCATCATTTATCATTGAACTAAATGATGATATGATTCATCATCAATCCATTACACTAAGATTTCATTCCTTCAAACCATGAGAGTCAGATCGATGGTTCACACTCAACCATCTGATTAAATAAAATACATAACTTCATCCTGAGAGTCTACCCCATCCTAAATGAACACATGATGTTGATGGTTTGATTCAACCTTCATCGATCCATTACACTAAGATTTCTATCCTCTCAAACCAGAAGAGATCATTCATCAACCAAGAATAAAAATTATAACTATCATCCAAAGGAGAGAAAATCAATCTCCCACCCATCCAAATGAACTTTAGTCTTAATGAGCTACAATAGGTTCTATGACTAGAGAGGTTGTTCAAGGAATACTTCCAAAGTAAGTAATTTTTCTTACTTGGTATAGAAGTTTTACTTAAGACCAACGCTCAAATAAATGATTTATATTTCGAGAAATGAGAGAAAGAAATAGTCAAGCCAAAGCAACTATTCCTTTCAGGCATGGTTTTGCGCTACTATGCTCAATCCGCTATTTTAACTACCAAAAATGGGCAAGGAAAAAATAATTATCTAATGTAAAATGGTGGATGATAAACCTTTAGAATTAGCCTTCAAAAAAATAAGTTCCATCCATAAAGAATTTATTAATGTAATTAAACAACTTAATTATAGTAATAAGTATACTTTAAATAATCAATCGATCATCTTTTAGCCTAGAATCTAAAATCGTCAGATGCATTAAACAAAAGGTTTCTAGCTGAAACTAGCAAAGCTGAGAAAGCTTCTACTAGTATAAACCCATCTCAGGAAACCTTTATTCAACCACCTCCTAAGTTAGGACCCTCTTCAAGACATTCGTAATTTGATTCTAAATTTAAGTGAAAAGTATGTAGGAGCTCTTGAAGATATCCAAAGAGATGAAGATTCAATTGTATCTCAATCAAACCGACATGATCAATCAATAATATTGAAAGTTGAAAAAACCTTTTCAAGAATTACAAGATCCTCATCCTCCTTTGATATCCAAAAACTTTCTTATCCCAAGAAAAATTTGAAAACATTATTATAAAACCAAAGATCTCCGATTTATTATTTGAGGAAGACACTCATTTCGTAGAAAATTTCTATGATGGAGATTCTTTATATGAATGGAATATTGATGGACTTTTTGAACATCAAATCATTCATACCCTTCATCGAATGCTTATGTTTGCTACTGCTGTTCAATCTAGATAACAAGCAAAACCTCATATTATATTCAGTTTCCATCATTTCGTGATTCTCCGAACTCAAAGGATGGTGGGATAATTTTCTCACTGTTCCTCAAAGGGAAGACCTCCTTAGCGAAATTGACTTAAGTACTAAGGATCTTCCAAAAGAACAACAAAAAACCTAATGAAATTTGGTCTATAATCTTCTCCAAATAATTATAGATCATTTTGTTGGATCCATTGGAGATCAAGGAGAAAAAACTCGCTCCTTACTCCAAAAATTAAGATGTCCATCCTTAACCCATTTCGATGGTACAAGGATATATTTCTAGACGCCATGACACTTTATGATACCGATAGCCTTCAAGCAAAAAATTCATTGAAGGCCTTCCAATCTATAAAAAGGTTAAGGTTTCTCTTCGCCATAATGATGGAACCATCACATATGAAACCCTAACATATGGAAACCTTATTTCGCATGTATTAAAATCTAAGAATCGCTCGATCTTAAATTAAAAGATCAAATGAAAAGAGAATGTCTACTTGAGCGCAAATAGCTTGGCAAATTCTGTGAGCAATTCAACTGTGACCCTCAGGGATGTCCTTTATCTTTAAACACAAGGGAAAAGCATGAAATACTATTTTTCCTAAACATGAAAAATCACATAAAAAATGTGACAAATTCACGCACAAACACAAGCACTCTCGTCCCTCTGGTTCTAAAACCAAAGAGACAAGAGAAATTAAATGTTACAAATATGGTCGTACAGGTCATTACACAAACAAATGGTCCATCAAGAAGAAGTTAAATGAACTTCAGATTAACGAAGGGTTAAAACAAACCCTGATGAAAATTCTACTTACATCCTCTGATTCTGAAAGAGAATCAGAAGAAGAAGAAGAACATATTTCATCTTCATCCTCATCAAATTCTGATAAATCTAACAAATCTAATTGTTACAAATTCAGCCAACAGATAGATTATTATAAAAATATAATAAATATGATAGTCTCAGATACGCCACCCACGAAAGCAAAAGGACTAATTAATTAAAATTTTGGCAAGTTGAAGATGATTCAACTGTGATAAATTATCGATCTTCTTAATGATAAGAAGAAAGATAAACTAAAAAATTTAATTACAAGCCTCCTATATACTCCTTATCTCAAGTATTTAAGAAAAATCGAGTTCATCATCTTCTAATTTAGCCAGAGCTAAAAAACTCAATTAAAGAAACTAAAATTAGAAGTTCAAAAAATTAAAGTCAAGAGCAAATGAATGGTCGCCTAATGGATCTTGAAATCGAAGATGCCCAATTCATTTGAAAATATAGAAGTCGATTCTAATCAAGAACCAGGTTTCTTACAAAATATTCAAAGGGCAATATACCATAAATGGTATATTTCCATCAAATTAATTATAAATAAAGAATTTATTTTACCAAATTTAATTGCTCTAGTTGATAGTGGAGTAGATTTAAATTATATACAAGAAGGAATAATACCTTCTAAATATTTTAAAAAACTAGCTAAAAAGGCACTAATGAGTCGCAAATTAAGTATAAATTATCATCGGTCAAGATGATATTTGTATTCAAATGCCTTTTATTTTAGTCAAAATTTGACACAACACATTATTTTGGGAACTCCTTTCTTCTTAAAATAATGCCTACCACTAGAATTGATGATACCGAATTTAGTGCTTTGGGATAAAGAAATCACATTCCGTTTTATCACCAATCTTAAAGAAATTATCATAAATGAAATGAATAGGCTTAATAATAAGTCTATGCATATAAATTATTTATAAGAAGAAATTGCTAGTTTAACTTTTAAATAGCAAATTTCTTCCCAAAATTCATGAAAAAATTCAAAATTGCCACCAAAAATTCCAAAAGGAAGTTTGTGGTGACAACCCAATTGCTTTCTAGAATGAAAGACTCATGTTGTAGATCTCCCATACCTTGATAATTTCAATGAATAAGACATTCCCACTAAAGCTCATCCTTGTCAGATGAACGAGCACTATCTTGCTTTATGCAAAGAAGAGATTGCTGATTTATTAAAGAAAGGAATAATTTGGCATTCTAAGTTATGAATTTGACAGAAAAGGAAAAAGGAAGACTGTGACTTATAATTAATTACAAGCCTTTCAACAAATTTTTAAAATGGATCAGATATCCAATTCCTAATAAAAGGGATTTATAAAATAGATTGCATAATAAAAAATTATTTTCCAAATTTGATTTAAAATCAAGACATTGGCAGATCTAGATAAAAGAATCGGATTGCTATAAAATAGCATTTACGGTGCCCTTCAGACATTACGAATGGAATGTAATGCCCTTTGGTTTAAAAAATGTACCTTCTGAATTTCAGCATATCATGAATGATATACTTAAAGATTATTTTAAATATATTTTAGTCTATGTTGATGTCGTGTTCTCAAACAATATTGATGAACACTTCAACCATCTAAAACATTTAAATGGTTAATTTTAAAAAATGGATTAGTTTTAGAGCCAAAATCAAATTATTTCAAATTGAAATAAGATTTTAGGCCATAATATATCCAATGTTTCTATTATACCAACTAATAGAAGTATTGAATTTGCTAACAAATTTCGATATCTAGATAAAACCAGCCAGCTTGGGAGCTCTCAATTATCTAACTGATTTCTATCAAAATCTTGCCAAAGATGTAGCCCCACTCTTTGACAGATTAAAAAATAATCCCCCACCATGGTCTGATACTCATACCATGGCAGTGTGCAAAATTAAAGAAAGGGTTCAAAACCTTCCCTATCTTAATCTTGTGGATCCTACTAGTTTCAAAATTGTTGAAACAGATGCCTCTGATAAGGGTTATGGAGGTATCCTAAAGCAACAAAAGAATTCTAAAGAAGAATTAGTTCACTTTGTTTCTGGTAAATAGAATCCTACCAAGAAAAGTATTCCATTATCAAAAAGAAATGCTTTCGGATTAAGTGCATCTTAAAATTCTAAGATGATTTACTTAATCAAGATTTTCTCCTTCGTATTGACTATTCCTACCAAATACATCATTGAACAAGATGTAAAAAATTTAGTTTCAAAATAAATTTTGCATCATGGCAATCGCAGCTCTTCAATTTTGACATCGAATTCATTAAAGGTAATGAAAATTATCTTCCTGATTTTCTGACTCATGAATTCTCAGGGACGATGTGGATCACCCCACATGGAAGACACCCCTAATCCGAGACATCTTTCTTTTCATGGAGGTCAGCCATGGTCTAATGGCAAAGATCCAGTCAATTCAATAATTAGCATGATCAATTTGCAAACATATCTTTATGGTACTTCCTCTTCAACTAGTGAAACCTCTAAAAAAAGCAACACCATCCCTAAAAGATATCATTGCACAAGAACCTAAAAAAGCAACATCATCCCTAAAAGATGTCGTTGCACAAGAACCTGTTTATTTCTCTAAAGAAATAAAATAGAATATTATTGAAATTAATCCTGATTAATCAATAAATAATCTGTTGGCCTTATTTGAAAGATATTTGGGAAACAATCCTTTCCCATTTGAATCTAATCTCTCTCAAGAGAATTATGAAAAAATCTTAATACAATTAAAGTGAATTGAAATTAACCATGTTCGTGATCAGACGAACCATACTATTTTGTATAGAAAATGCATTATACAAAAAATCTTTCATCAAAGTGAATGGGGTCTGACTCCATTCCAAGAGAAAAATGTATTTTTATCATCCACTAATTTACTGTACAAAATTGGCATAAATTATTGGTGTTATGTGCAAGCTATGATGAAAACCTTCTTCCTTCAAAACGAAAAGCGAAGGCATTCATGGATGTTCATCATGAATAATGATATTATCAACAAAGAAATTCCAACATGGTTCTTCATATGGTAGAACTATTTTGGAGCAGAATTAAATATTCTTCCGGATCCAATCAAAGAAGTCTTTAATGAATGGATGGAAGCTGCCCCCAAAATGAGGGCTATTAATCTTAGAAGAATGATCTAAGCCAAAATCTTGCTCATTGCTTCACAGACTGCCAGATTCCATGGATCTGGAGCTAGAACGTTATTCTCGGGAAGGATCCATTTAATCAGCTGGTCCTTCAAAGACAATTTTCACTAAAATGGTGGAATTCAATTAGTACTGCGGATAAGCTCAAGCAAATTAAAGCCATTATTAAAGCTTATTCTGAATTAACGATCCCTCAAAATTTTATTGATTTTGAGCTATCAGTAGATGAGGTACTACAAAGTATCAAAAGATGTTATCCTCATGAGATCGAAGCTAAGGAACGCCTCACAAAATCTAAAAATCAACTCCCAAGGTGTTTAATCACCCTATCTATATCTCATAGCATGAAGTCTTCGGCCGACATGGAATCATGGAAACTTAAATTCATAAAGACTCCACTGTAAATAATTGCTACGTTCCAAAGTAGCCACATCATCATCTCCACGGGAATCTACTTTACACTCCATAAAGTGGCCCCACCAGATGAAATAATTGCTACTTTCCAAAAGTAGCCACTTATCTTCACCAGTAAGGAACCTACTTTACAACTCATACCTCATTGAACAAGATGTCAAAAATTTAGTTTCAAAACAAATTTTTGCATCATGGCAATCGCAGCTCTCTATTTTCGATTTCGACATCGAATTCATTAAAGATAATGAAAATTTTCTTCCGATTTTTGACCGAATTCATGGAAGACTGGGTGGATCATCACATGGAAGAATGACCACTAACCGAGGAAGTCCTTCTTTTAAGGAGGTCGCGCCACACTAAAAGATCCAAAGAATCTCAACAATTGGCCTGATTGATTTGAAAACCTATCTTTATGTTACTTCCTCTTCAACTCTGGTTGAAAAGTGTGAACCCTCTAAAAAAGCTATAACACCATCCCTAAAAGATGTCGTTGCACAAGAACCTATTTATTTCTCTAAAAAAATAAAATAGAATATTATTGAAATTAATCCCTCTGATTATTCAATAAATAATTGGCCTTATTTGAAAGATATTTGGGAAACAATCCTTTCCCATTTGAATCTAATCTCTCAAGAGAAAATTATGAAAAATTTTAAATTAATGTGTATTAAGATTAATCATGCTCGATCGACAACTATACAATTTTGTATAGCAAATGCTATACAAAAGATCTTTCATCAAAGAAAATGGGGTCTAACTCCATTCCAAGAGAAAATGTATTCTTATCCTCCACTAATTTATAGTACAAAATTGGCATAAATTATGTGTGTAAGATGAAGGCATTCTTCCTTCTCAATGACAAATGAAGGCATTCATGGATGTTCATAATGAACAAGGATGTTATCAACAAAGAACTTCCAGCATGGTTCTTCAGATGGTGGAACTATTTTGGAGCAGAATTAAATATTCCTCCAGATCCAATCAAAGAAGTCTTCAATGACTGGAAGGAAGTTGCCCCCAAAATGAGCGCTATTTATCCCAGAAAAATGATTCCAGGACAAAATCTTGCTCATTTCTTCACGGACTGCCAAATCCCATGGATTTGGAGCTGGAACGTTATACTTGGAAATGACCCCTTCAATGAGTTGGTCCTTCGAAGACAATTTTTACTAAAATGGTGGAATTCAATCAACATTGAGGACAAGCTCAAGCAAATTAAAGCCATTATTAAAGCTTATTCTGAATTAACAATCCTGAAAAAACTATGGATTTTGAGCTATTAGTAGACGAGGTACTACAAAGCATCAAAAGATATTATCCTCATGAGACCGAGATTCAACGTAAGGAATGTCTCAAAAAATCTACGAAAATCAACTCGCCAAGGTGTTTAATCACCCTATCTATATCCATTGATAATGGTCTTCCACGCTGGAATCCAGAGAACTTAAATTCATAATGTAGACCCACCGTAAGAAATATACTTTCCAAAAGTGGTTATCTTCACCGAAGGAACCTACTTTACATAATGAAGATTAATTTCTAAAGAAGTAATCTAATATTTTGTACCTTATTAAAATTTCCTCTAAAAGTATTTTTTTTATTTAATAGTATACAACAAAGTTTCTATTTAATAATATCATTGTTTAACTTCTAAGTAACGCTTTCTCTTTTGTTTAATAATTGAACCTTTACTTAACAAAGTCTCCCCATGCACCACCCTATATAAGAGGCTCACAGATATGTGTGCTCGGCTCGCTTTTCCCTTCTCCTCTTCTCTTCAATTCTCCTCTTGTACTCTCCTTAGTTCTTCCTGCTTCCTGCCTACTTCCATCATGTAAGTTATTTTTAAGTTTTAATAAATAAGTGTTTTATATATCCAGTTTTAAGTCTGCTAAAAGCTCAATTAAAGAAACTAAAATTAGAAGTTCAGCAAATTAAAGCTGAGCAAGAGCAAATGAATGGTCATCTAATGGATCTTGAAATTAATCAGAAGATGCCCAATTCATTTAAAAATATAGAAGTCGATTCTAATCAAGAACCAGGTTTCTTATAAAATATGCAAAAGGCAATATACCATAAATGGTATATTTCTATTAAATTAATTATAAATAAAGAATTTATTTTACCAAATTTAACTACTCTAGTGATAAATGATTTAAATTGTATACAAGAAGGAATAATTCTTTCTAAATATTTTGAAAAATAAGCCTCTAAAGGCACAATGGTGAATCTTTACAAAATAAGTATAAATTATCATCCGGTGTCAAGATGATATTTATATTCAAATCCCTTTATTTTAGTCAAAATTTGACACAACATATTATTTTGGGAACTCTTTTTTCTTAAAATAATGTCTATCACTAGAATTGATGATGATCAATTGTTTTCTTTGGGATAAAGAAATCACGCTTTATCACCAATCCAAAAGAAATTATCATAAATGAAATGAATAGGCTTAATAATAAGTCTATGCATATAAATTATTTACTAAAAAGAAATTGCTAGTTTAACTTTTAAACAACAAATTTCTTCCCCAAAGTTCAAAGAAAAAATTTAAAATTTCCACCAAAAATTCCAAAAGGAAGTGGTGACAACCCAATTGCTTTCTGGGAAAGAAAGATTCATTTAGTAGATCTCCCATACATTGATAATTTCAATGAACGGGACATTCCCACTAAAGCTCGTCCTTGTCAGATGAATCAAATTCTGAATGTCTTTAAAAAGTGTCCTAACTTAAGAGGTGGTTGAATAAAGGTTTCATAAAGGTTTATACTAGTAGAGCTTTTTTTTTTTTTTTTTGAAGCTTGCTAGTTTCCTAGAAACCTTTATTTAAGCATCGATCAATTCCAGCTAAAAGATGATCAAGATTATTTGAAGTATATTTATAATTAAGTTGTTTAATTATAGTAATAAATTCCTTTAGAATTTGTGGATCAAAACTTATTTTCTCAAGGCCGCTAATTCTAAAGGTTTATCATCCACCATTTTGAGATAAGATGCTTCAATTATTTTTCCTATTGCCATTTTGGTAGTTAAAAAAGCAACTTGAGAAGATATATAAGAAACCGCAAAAACCATGCTTAAAGGAATAGTTGCTTTTATGAAACCCTTACATATGGAAATCTTATTTCTGCATGTATTAAAATTGGTTTAGTAATCTGCTCTGATCTTAAATTAAAAGATCAAATGAAAAGAGAACGTCTACTTGCTAATTCTAAGCAATTCATGATCCTCCCTTATCTTATAAACACAAGGACTCGTGATAAAATTATCGATCTTCTTAATGATAAGAAGAAAGATAAATTAGAAAAATTTAATTACAACCCTCCTTAGGTCTAAATGCTTCTATTTTAGCAAGCCTAAGAGATGGCAGATGCCTTCACTGGGCTCAATCCCTAATGAGTGTTGTAGAGACTAACCTATGTCACATTTATTTCAACATCTTTCACAATCTAAGTTTATCTCTTTCTGATATAAACCTTTTTGAAGCTTTAAATTTACGCCTTATGATTTTCTCAAACTATTGCTTTAATTTTTAGAATTCATTTTTGAGTTTTAAATACTCTAAATCATAGAGTTTGGAAAGTCGCTCAACCAAATGAATGACCTCGATCAAACAAATCATAGATCTCATTACTACAGAGTGATTAAATGGAATGAGATAGTATTTCCGTAATCATGGACTATATCATCAAGCCTCAAGACCTTCCATTAATCAAGATGTAGATCGATAATTCAAACAGTGATGGTGATGTTGAAGTCGACTCACTCATCATCACACTTCCTAGAGTTTCAATCTTCTCAAATCTTAGAAGTCTAGATCTAATGGTTCACACTCAACCCGCGATGCCCTTTGCCAAAATAAATTCTTTCTATCATCGAGAGAAAATCAATCTCTCCATCCCATAAAATGAACTTTAGTTTTAATGAGCTACACAATAGGTTCTAAGACTAGAGAGGTTGTTCTGAAGGAATACTTCCAACCAAAGTATGATAATTTTTGTACTTGGTATAGAAGTTTTACTTCTTAAGTCCTATTTATTGTTGACTATCTGGGATAATTCTCTAGTAGAGGTTTATATTCCCATCTTCATCATAAATGGTCGTAAATCCCTATTGCGTGAGGCTTGAAAGGGTTGTAAGTCCTATTTTTGTTGATTGTCTGGGAAGATAATTCTCTAATGGAGGTTTATACTTAGTTTGTTTTATCCTTATGTGGTGATTTGTTTCAAATTCTCCCTGCATCATCTTCCTCTCTCCCTTTTTCCCCATTTTTTGATATATGGCTTCTACTTCTTTTGAAGTAACTTCTAATCTAATGATTAGGAGAAATAATAATTTAATCAAGAACTCTAAAATGATAGAGTTTTCCTTGAAAGAAGAAGACCTAAATAGATGGTTTCTCCCCAAAATTGATAAAACTATCATTTATCAATTTAGAACTACAGCTGATGGTGATGGTTAAGTTCGATTCAACCCTCGTCGATCCATTACACTTCCTATAGTTTTTATCCCTTCTAAAACCTTAGAGAAGTCTAGATCGGATGGTTCACTCACTCCTGAACCATTGGTCAAGGCTCTTCGCTTAAATAAAAATTATATATATCATCCAGTGAGAGAAAATCAATCTCCCACTCCATCTGAAATGAACTGAATGAGCTCCAAGGTAGACTCAAGGAATATTTCCAACTAAAATGATCATATTGGTATGAAGTTTTACTCAAGATCAAAAATAAATGATTTAGTGAGAAAGAAATAGTCAAGCCAGCAAATTATCTTAGCATGTATTTTTTAGTTACTATGCTCACTCAGTTACTATTTTAACTACCAAAAAAATGGCAAAAACAGAAAGGAAAAATAATTGAAGCATCTTATCCTCCATCATTGTAAAATGGTGGATGATAAACCTTTGTATTTGAAAAATAAGTTATCCATAAATTCAAAAAGAATTTACATCGTAATTAAATAACTAAATTATAGTAGTATACTTCAAATAATCATCATCTTTTATCCTAGAGTCTAAAATCGATCAAATGCTTAAACAAAAGGTTTTAAGCTCAAACTCAAGATTCAAAAAAGCTTCTACTAGTATAAACTATTTGTAAAACCTTTTATCCAACAACCTCCTAAATTGCTCTCAGACTTCTCAAGACATTCGTAATTTGGCTCTACATTTAAGTATGTAGGAGTTTTGAAGATATCAAATCGGATGAATATTCAAATGAATCTCAACCAAATTATATCATCACCAAGTAATATTGAAAAATTTTCAAAACCTTTTCAATATTAAGAAGATCCTCATCCTCCTTTTGATATCCAAAACATTCTTATCAAAAAAAATTATATATTACACTCCCATTTATTATTTGAAGAAGATACTCATTTTGAGAAATTTCTGATGGAGATTCTTTGAATGAGGGAATATTTCTACTTTCAAAAACATCAAATCATTCATACTTTAATAATGCTATCTCACATCAACTCCATAGTATCATTATTCCATCTGATTGAACTCAAAGGATAGAATTTTCTACTCAAGATCAAAAGAAAACATCTTAAAAAAAAATTGATTAAGTACAAGGATCTTCCAAAAAGAAAAAACTTATGAAAATTGCATCTATAATCTTCCCAAAATACTAAGAATACTCAACATGGAACCATCAGATGAAAAATCAAATTATTTCTGGAAAAAGCATAAAATTCAAATTAAAAGAAAAGAGAACGCCTACTGAAATGGAAGCCTTTGAAGATGAAGATGAAATATGTTCTTCTTCTCTTCGTAATAAGAGATGTAAGAAGAATTTTCATCGTTTTAACCCTTCAATCATTTAAATTCTTAAATGTCTCGACGCTATGAGATTTTGCTTGATGTCTAGATTGAAAAGAGAAAACATAAGATTCAATGAAGGGTATGAATGATTTGATGTCAAACTCCATCAATATTCCATTCATATAAAGAATCTCCATCATAGAATTTCCTAATTAAATGAGTTTCTTCCTCAAATAATAAATCGGGAGGAGTGGGTTTTTTATAATAATGTTTTTCCAAATTTTTCTTTGGGTAAGAAAGTTTTTGGATATCAAGAGGAGGATGAGGATCTTGTAATTCTTGAAAAAGGTTTTGAACTTTTTCAATATTACTTGATTGATCAGTATGAGTTTCAATTGAGGATTAATTTGAATCTTCGTCTGATTGACTGATATCTTCAAGAGCTCCTACATACTTTTCACTTAAATTTAGAATCAAATCAATGTCTTCGTAAGAGTGTCCTAACCCATAAGAGCTTAGAGGTGGTTGGATAAAAGGTTTTACAAATGGGTTTATACTAGTAGGCTTTTTCCAAGCTTTGCTAGTTTCGCTAGAAACCTTTATTTAAGCATCGATTTTAGATTTTTTCGCAAGAAAAGATGATTATGATATACTATTACTATAATTAAGTTGTTTAATTACAGTAATAAATTCTTTTAGAATTTGTGGATTGAAACTTATTTTTGCGAAGGATGCTAATTCTAAAGGTTTATCATCCACCATTTTTACAACTGATGGAGGATAAGATGCTTCAATTATTTTTTCTTTCTGTTTTAATATTTTTTAAAAAGAACTTGAGAGATTAAGCATGCCAGAAAAACTACTTAAAGGAATAGTTGCTTTGGCTTGACTATTTCTTTTATTTTCTCAAAATATAAATCATTTATTTCGAGAGGTTGGTCTTGAGAAGTAAAACTTCTATACTAAGTATGAAAATTATCATACTTTGGTTGGAAGTTCTTGACACACGGCCAAGGATGATAATTTATACTTAATTTGTAAAGATTCACCATCGGCTGCCTTTAACCGCTGGCTTGTTTTTTCAAAATATTTAGAAGGAATTATTCCTTCTTGTATACAATTTAGATCTGCTCTGCTATCAACTAGAGTAGTTAAATTTGGAAAAATAAATTCTTTATTTATAATTAATTTAATGGAAATATACCATTTTTGGTATATTGCCTTTTGCATATTTTGTAAGAAACCTGATTCTCGATTAAAATTGGCTTCTATATTTTCAAATGAATTAGGCATCTTTAATTTTAAGATCCATTAGATGACCATTCATTTGCTCTCACCTTTAATTTTGAACTTCTAATTTTAATTTCTTTAATTCAGCTTTTAGCTCTAAAAAGAAGTCAATTAGAAGATGATGAACTTGCCTTTAAATTTTTTCTTAAATACTATATGAGTATATAAGAGGCTTGTAATTAAAATTTTCTAATTTATCTTTCTTCTTATCATTAAGAAGATTGATAGTTTTATCACGAGTTGAATCATCTTCAACTTGTGTTAAAATTTAAATAAATTGGTCCTTTTGCTTGTGGGTGAGTGTATACAGTCCTGTCATATTTATTATATTTTTATAATAATCTATCTCATGACGGACAGATTAGATTTGGATTTACATAAACCGAATAACGAGCCAATAATTTATGCCAATTTTGTATCAGAAATTAATGGAGGATAAGAATACATTTTTCTCTTGGAATGGAGTTAGATCCCATTCGCTTTGATGAAAGATCTTTTGTATAACGCATTTGCTATACAAAATTGTATTCTGGCCACGACATGCAACATGATTAATCTCAATACACTTTAATTATATTAAGATTTTTTCATAATTTTCTCTTGAGAGATTAGATTCAAATGGGAAAAGATTGTTTCCCAAATATCTTTCAAATAAGGCCTACATTATTTATATCAATAATCGAGATTAATTTCAATAATATTTTGTTTTATTTCTTCAGAGAAATAAATAGGTTCTTATGCAATGACATCTTTGGATGGTGTTGCGCCTTTTAGAGGGTTCACCCTTTTCAACCATAGTTGAAGAGGAAGTACCATAAAGATAAGTTTGCAAATTATCATGGTAATTGTTGAATCGATCTTGCCATTAGAGCCATGGCGGTGACCTCCATGAAAAGAAAGATGTCCCTGCTAGAGTAGTCATTCTTCCATGCAGGCGATCCACCCCGACATCCCGCAAGAATTCAATGTGTCGAAAATCGGAAGAGAATTTTTCTATGTAAGCATATGAAAAAAATCTTAACATCCTTCCTCCCTAGGGTTTACCCCATCATGGCTCATACACTTACACCGATATAAAAAACACACTTATTTAAAAAAGTACTTACAAGGATGTGAAGCAGAAGAATTAAGGAGAGTACAAGAGGAGAATAAAAGAGAAGAAGAGAAGAGAAAACTGAGCACTGAGCACTGAGCACCAATAATTTATGCCAATTTTGTACAGTAAATTAGTGGAGGATAAGAATACATTTTTCTCTTGGAATGGAGTTAGACCCCATTTTCTTTGATGAAAGATCTTTTGTATAACGCATTTGCTATACAAAATTATATGATTCGTCTGATCATGAACATGATTAATCTCAATACACTTTAATTATATTAAGATTTTTTCATAATTTTTTCTTGAGAGATTAGATTCAAATGGGAAAGGATTGTTTCCCAAATATCTTTCAAATAAGGCCCACAGATTATTTATTGAATAATCAGAGGGATTAATTTCAATAATAGGCTATTTTATTTTTTTAGAGAAATAAACAGTTCTTAACGACATCTTTAGGGATGGTGTTTTTTAGAGGTTTCCTTTTCAACCATAGAGGAAGAGGAAGTACCATAAAGATAAGTTTGTAAATTGATCATGCCAATTATTGAATTGAGATCTGCTATTAGAGTGCCATGACCTCCACCTAAAAGAAAGATGTCATCAGTTAGGAGTAGTCATTCTTCCATGCGGAGTGATCCACCCCTGATTGTCCCTACAAGAATTCACGAGCCAAAAAATTAGGAAGAGAATTTTCATTACCTTTAATGTATTCTATAAAATCAAAGATAGAGAGTTGCGATTGCCATGATGTAAAAATTTGTTTTGAAACTAAATTTTTGACATCTTGTTCAATGATATATTTGACTGAGGAACAGTCAATACAAAGGAGAAAATGCTGATTAAGTAAATCATCTTAGAATTTTGAGATACACTTAATCACAGAAAGCATTTTTTTTTGATAATGGAATAATACCAGAGGATTCCATTTACCGTAAATAAAGTGAACTAATTCTTCTTTAGAATTTTTTGCCCTGCTTAGATACCTCCATAGCCTTATCAGAGGCATCGCCAACAATTTTGAAACTAGTAGGTCCGCAAGATTAAGATAAGGAAGGTTTTGAACCCTTTCTTTAATTTTATGCATCGCCATGTATAAAATTATGGTGGGGATTCTTTTAATCACAAAGAGTGGGGTTGCATCTTTGGAAATATTTTGATAAAAATCAGCTACATAATTGAGAGCTCCTAAGAACCGCTATAGCTGGTTTTTATCTAAAATGATATCAGAAAATTTATTAGCAAATTCAATACTTCCATTAATTAGTATAATAGAAGTATTGGATATATTATGGCCTAAAAATCTTATTTCAGTTTGAAATAATTTGATTTTTGGCTCTAAAATAACTAATCCATTTTTTAAAATTAACTATTTAAATATTTTAGATGGTTGAAGTGTTCTTCAATATTATTTGAGAAACAAATATCATCAATATAGACTAAAATATATTTAAAATAATCTTTAAATATATTATTCATGATATGCTAAAATTTAGAAGGTGTATTTTTTAAACCAAAGGGCATTACTTTCCATTCGTAATGTCCAAAGGGCACCGTAAATATTATTTTATAGCGATCCGATTCTTTTATCTGGATCTGCCAATATCCTGATTTTAAATCAAATTTGGAAAATATTTTCGCATTATGCAATCTATTTAATAAATCCCTTTATTAGAATTGGATATCGATCCATTTTAAAACTTTTTTTTAACTTAATTACAAGTCCTAGCCTCTTTCCTTTCCTCAATTCATACAGAATTCTCTAAGGGGAATAGAATTGTTGAATTAGTCCTTTCTTTAATAAATTAGCAATCTCTTCTTTGCATAAAGTAAGGTAGTGCTCATTTATATGAGCCTTAGAATGTCCCGCTCATTGAAATTATCAATGCAATGTACGTAAGATCCACTACATGAGTCTTTCTTTCGTAATCAAGGTTGTCACCCTTTTGGAATTCTTGGTAATTTTGAATTTTGCTTTTAATTTGGGGAAGAAATTTAGTTTAATAGTTAAACTAGTAATTTCTTCTTGTAAATAATTTATATGCATAAACTTATTATTAAGCCTATTCATTTCATTTATGATAATTTCTTGGTGATAAACGGAATGTGATTGCTTTATCCCAAAGAAAATCAATTCCAAGATCATCAATTCTAGGATAGCATTATTTTAAGAAGAAAAGGAGTTCAAAATAATGTGTGTCAAATTTTGACTAAAAATAAAAGGTATTTGAATGCAAATATCATCATGACCACAGATGACTTTAATTTAATTTGTAAAGATTCACACCGCCTTTAACCAATCGCTTTATTCAAAATATTTAGCTATCAACTAGAGCAGTTAAATTTGGTAAAATAAATTCTTTATTTATAATTAATTTAATGAAAATATACCATTTCTGGTATATTGCCTTTTACATATTTTGTAAGAAACCCGGTTCTAACCGGTTCTATATTTCAAATTTTCAAATGAATTGGTCATTAATTTCAAGATCCATTAGATGATCTTTTCATTTGCTAGCTTTAATTTGTTGAAATTTAATTTTTTCTTTAATTCGCTTTTTTAGCCAAGAAGAATTTAGAAGATGATGAACTTGCCTCAAATTTTTTCTTAAATACTTTCGATAAGGAGTATATATGAGGCTCATAATTAAATTTTTCTAGTTTATCTTTCTTCTTGTCATTAAGAAGAACGATAATTTTATCACGAGTTGAATCATCTTCAACTTATGCTAAAGTTTAATTCTTTTGCTCGTGGGTGATTTTATACTGCACCTATCATATTTATTATATTTTTATAATAATCTATCTGGATAGATTTGCAAGCTTAAATTTATTAGATTTATCAAAATCGATGAGGATGAAATATGATCTTTCTTCTTCTTTTCTTTTCGTGAGATGTAATTTTCATCGTATTTTAACCCTTCATCATCTGAAGTTCATTTAACTTCTTCTTGAACCTGCATCTGTTCATGTAATGACCTGTACGACCACATTTGTAACATTTTATTTCTCTCATGTCTTTGGTTTTAGAACCAAAGGGACGAGAGTGCTTGTGTTTGTGCGTGAATTTGTCACATTTTTATGACATAATTTTTAACATTTAGGAAAAATAGTCTTTTGTGTTTTTTTCTTATTATTGGAAAATCAAGGATGTACCAAAGGATCACAAATAAGGCCACGAATTTGCCAAGCTTCTCAGCCAAGTAGACGCTCTCTTTCATTTGATCTTTAATTTAAGATTAGAGATTGCTAGATCGGGCTTTTATACATGCGAATAAGGTTTCCATATGTTAGGGTTTCATATGGGATGGCTCTATTGTAGGGTAAGAGAAACCTTAACCTTTTCAAGAAATAGGTTAATTTCATTTTTTGCTTGAAGGCTATTAGCATCATAAAGTATCATGATGTGTGCTACAAATATATCCTTGTACCATCAAAAATGGGTTAAGGATGGACATCTTAATTTTGGAGTAATTTTTTGCTCCTTGATCTCCAATGGATCCAAAGAAATGATCTATAATTGTTTGGAGAAGATTATAAACTGAATTCTCATTAGATTTTGTCCTTTGGAAGATCCTTACTTAAGTCAATTTAGAGGTCTTCCCTTTGAGGAACATTGAGAAAATTATCCCATCATCCTTCGTGAGTTCAGAGAATCAAATGATGATGTTTACACATGAGGTTTTGCTGATGTCTAGATCGAGCAAACATAAGCATTCGATAAAGGGTATGAATGATTTGATGTTCAGATAGTTCATCAATATTCCATTCATATAAAGAATCTCCATCATAGGAAATGAGTATCTTCCTCAAATAATAAATTAGGAGGTGTTGGTTTTTTATAATAATATTTTTCCAAATTTTTCTTTGGATAACAAAGTTTTTGGATATCAAGAGGAGGATGAGGATCTTGTAATTCTTGAAAAAGGTTCTGAACTTTTTCAATATTACTTGATTGATCAGTATCATTTTTGGTTGAGGATTCAATTGAATCTTCATCCAATTGACTAATATCTTCTAGAGCTCCTACATACTTTTCACATAAGTTTAGAATCAAATTATGAATGTCTTCAGAAGAGAGTCCTAACTTAAGAGCCGATTTAGGAGGTGGTTGTTTAAAAGGTTTCACAAAATGGTAGTTTTTTTGAAGCTTTGCTAGTTTTTGGGATAAACCTTTGTTTAAGTATCCATCGACCATTTAAAAAGATGATCGGATTATTTGAAGTATACTAATTAAGTCGCTTAATTAGAATAAATTCTTTAGAATTTGTGGATCTAACTTATTTTTTTTGAAGGCCGCTAATTCTAAGGTTTATCATCCACCATTTTTTACAGGATGGAGATGCTTCAATTATTTTTCCTTACTCTATTTGCAATTTTTTGGTAGTTAAAACGAAAGGAATAGTTGCTTTTGACTATTTCTTTTCTTTCTCTCATCAAATATAAATCATTTATTTCGAGATGTTGGTCTTGAAAATAAAACTTCTATACCAAGTACAAAAAATTATCATACTTTGGTTGAAAGTATTCCTTCGTAACAACCTCTAGTCTTAGAACCTATTGTGGTAGCTCATTAAGACTAAAGTTCATTTCAAATGGAGTGGGAGATTGATTTTCTCTCACCGATGATAGATATGATTTTATTTAGAAGGGCCTCAACCGATGGTTGAGGAGTGTGAACCATCCTAGACTTCTCCGAGGTTTCAAAAGGATAGAAATCCTAGGACGTGTAATGGATCGATGAGGGTTGAATCGAACTTCAACATCACCATCAGCTGTAGTTCCAAATTAATAAATGATAGTTTTATCAATTTTTGGGATAGACCATCTATTTAGGTCTTCTTCCGGAACTCGCCATTTGAGTTCTTGATTAAATTATTATTTCTCCAATCGTTAGATTAGAAGTTACTTCAAAAGAAGTAGAATCCATATTACCAAAAATGGGGAAAAAGGGAGAGAGGAAGATGAGGGAGAATTTGAAATATATCACCACATAAGGATAAAACAAACTAAGTATAAACCTCCATTAGAGAATTATCTTCAAAGTCAATAAAAAATTGGACAACCATTCGCAATGTGGATTATTTGCAATGAATAATCGGAATATAAACCTAGAGAATTATCCATAAACAATAATACTTATCAACAGACTTATCACCCTATCAAGCATCATAATTTTACATGAGATGAAGATGAGATAAAACCATGGGAGGAATGAACAGTACCGTTTATCCAAAGCATGGTGAAATGTAATAAAAAATCTAACATCCTTCCCTCCCTGTGGATTTAACCCATCATGGCTCACTAACTAAACCAGATATATAAAACACTTATTTATTAAAACTTAAAAAGAACTTACATCACGAGAGGAAGGAAGAACCAAGGAGAGTACAAGAGAGAATAGTAGAGAAGAAGAGAAGAGAAACCCAGAATAATCGAGCCCACATAATATGAGCCTCCTTATATAAAGGTGGAGGCACAGGAGAGACTTTGCTTAGAAGCAAAGGTAAAATTATTAAACAAAAGAGAAACGTTTCTTAGAAGCTAAGCAACGATATAATTATTAAATAGAAACTTTGCTGTTAAGCAAAGCTACTATTATTAAATAAAAAAGATACTTTACTTAGAGGTTAAGCAAAGGTACAGAATATTATAAGGGCCAATTTTTTCATTTGGTGGGACCCACTTTATGTAAAGTAGGTTCCTTGCTGGTGAAGATAAGCGGCTACTTTTGGAAAGTAGCAATTATTTCTTCCGTCACTTTATGAATTTAATTTTCTGATTCCACATCGGTTAAGACCTCGCTGTAACAAATATAGATAGGGTGATTAAATACCTTGGCAAGTTAATTTTCATAGATTTTTTGAGACGCTCCTTATGTTGAATCTCTCATGAGGATAACCCCTTGATGCTTTGTTTTCAACTACATCGACTCTCAAAATTCATAGTTTTGACAGTAATAAGCTTTAATTTAATTTGCTTGAGCTTATCCTCAATGTTGATTGAATTCCACCATTTTAGTAAAATTATCTTTGAAGGACCAACTGATTGAAGGGGTCCTTTCCAAGTATAACGTTCCAGCTCAAAATCCATGGGATTTGGCAGTCCGTGAAAAAATGAGCAAGATTTTGTCCTTGCATCTTTTTTTCTCAGATTAATAGCGCTCATTTTGGGGGCAGCTTCCATCTAGTCATTGAAGACTTCTTTCATTTGATCTGGAAGAATATTTAATTTTGCTCCAAAATAGTTCCACCATCTGAAGAACCATGCTGGAAGTTCTTTATTGATAATATCTTTGTTCATTATGAACATCCATGAATGACTTTGTTTATCGAGAAGGAAGAAGGCCTTCATGATAGTTAGCACATAGCACCAATAATTTATGCCAATTTTATACTATAAATTAGTGGAGGATAAGAATACATTTTTCTCTTAGAATGGAGTTAGACCCCATTCGCTTTGATGAAAGATCTTTTATATAACATATTTACTATACAAAATTATATGGTAATCATGATACATGATTAATCTCAATACACTTTAATTGTATTATAATTTTCATAATTTTGTGAGAGATTGAATTTAAATGGGAAGGATTGTTTCCCAAATATCTTTCAAATAAGGCCAGATTATTTATTGAATAATCGAGGATTAATTTCAATAATATTATATTTTATTTCTTTAGAAATAAATAGGTTCTTGTGCAATGACATCTTTTAGGGATGGTGTTGCGACTTTTAGAGGTTCACCCTTTTCAACCGTAGTTGAGAGGAAGTACCATAAAGATAAGTTTACAAATTGATCATGTCAATTGTTGAATTAACTGGATCTTTGCCATTAGAGCATCCATGGCTGTGACCTCCATGAAAAGAAAGACATCCTCGGTTAGGAGTAGTCATTCTTCCATGTGGGGTGATCCACCCGATCGTCCGCAAGAATTCATGGGGTCAAAATCGAAGAGAATTTTCATTACCTTTAATGAATTAATGTCGAAATGAGACTGCGATTGCCATGATGCAAAAATTTATTTTGAAACTAAATTTTTGACATCTTGTTCAATGATGTATTTGACTGAGGAACAGTCAATACGAAGGAGAAAATATTGATTAAGTAAATCATCTTGGAATTTTGAGATGCACTTAATCACAGAAAGCATTTCTTTTTTGATAATGGAATACTTTTGCTGAGTAGGATTCCATTTACGAAAATAAATTAATTCTTCTTTAGAATTCTTTTTTGCTTTAGGATACCTCCATAGCCCTTATCAGAGGCATCTGTTTCAACAATTTTGAAACTAGTAGGATCCGCAAGATTAAGGCAGGAAGATGTTGAACCCTTTCTTTAATTTTATGGTATGAGTATGTCGGACCATGGTGGGGATTCTTTTAATGTCAAAGAGTGGTGCATCTTTGGCAAGATTTTGATAAATCATACATAATTGAGAGCTCTAAGAAGTGGCGGTTTTATCTAAAATGATATCAGAAAATTTGTTAGCAAATTCAATACTTTTATTAATTGGTATAATAGAAGCATTGGATATATTATGGCCTAAAATCTTATTTCGGTTTGAAATAATTTGATTTTGGCTCTGAAATAACTAATCTATTTTTTAAAATTAACCATTTAAATGTTTTAGATGGTTGAAGTGTTCATCAATATTGTTTGAGAACACCAGAACATCATCAATATAGACTAAAATATATTTAAAATAATCTTTAAATATATTATTCATGATATGCTGAAATTCAGAAGGTGCATTTTTTAAACCAAAGGGCATTACGTTCCATTCGTAATGTCTGAAGGGCACTGTAAATGCTTTTTTTATAGCGATCCGAATCTTTTATCTAGATCTGCCAATATCGTGATTTTAAATCAAATTTGAAAAATATATTTGCATTATGCAATCTATTTAATAAATTTTTATTAGAATTTGGATATCGATCCATTTTAAAACTTTGTTTAGCGGCTTTAATTAATTACTCCCTCTTTCCTTTTAAATTCATAACATAGAATGCGATACGCTCAAGAGTAGGATTGCTTATTCCTTTCTTTAATAAATCGAATCTCTCTTCTTTGCATATGCAAGGTAGTGCTCATTCATCGACAGGATGAGCCTTAGTGGGAATGTCTCATTCATTGAAATTATCAATGTACCGGAGATCCACTACATGAGTCTTTCTTTCAGAAAGCAATTGGGTTGTTACCAAAGAGTTCCTTTTAGAATTCTTGGTGGCAATTTTGAATTTTTGCTATTATTTTAGGGAAGAAATTTGTTGTTTAAAAGTTAAACTAGCAATTTCTTCTTGTAAATAATTTATATGCATAGACTTATTATTAAGCCTATTCATTTCATTTATGATAATTTTTTTTAGATTGGTGATAAAATGGAATGTGATTTCTTTATCCCAAAGAAAACACAATTCTGATCATCAATTCTAGTGATAGCACTATTTTAAGAAGAAAAGGAGTTCCCAAAATAATGTGTTGTGTCAAATTTTTGACTAAAATAAAAGGCATTTGAATAAAAATATCATCTTGACACACGGCCATAGATGATAATTTATACTTAATTTGTAAAGATTCACCATCTACGCTTTAACCATTTGTTTTTTCAAAATATTTAGAAGGAATTATTCTTTCTTGTATACAATTTAAATCTACTCCGCTATCAACTAGAGCAGTTAAATTTGTAAAATAAATTCTTTATTTATAATTATTTTAATGGAAATATACCATTTCTGGTATATTTCCTTCTGCATATTTTGTAAGAAACTTGGTTCTTGATTATAATTGGCTTCTATATTTTCAAATGAATTGGGCGTCTTCTGATTAATTTCAAGATCCATTAGACGACCATTCATTTGCTCTTGCTCAGTTTTAATTTGTTGAACTTCTAATTTTAGTTTCTTAATTCGCTTTTAGCTGCTAAAGAAGAATTAGAAGATGATGAACTTGCCTCATTTTTTCTTAAATACTTATGATAAAGAGTATATAGGAGGTTTGTAATTAAATTTTTCTAATTTATCTTTCTTCTTATCATTAAGAAGATTGATAATTTTATCACGAGTTGAATCATCTTCAACTTATGCTAAAAGTTTAATTAATTGGTCCTTTTGCTCGTGGGTGGCTTGACTATATCTTTCTTATTTTTAAATATAATCATTTATTTGGTGACATTGCTGAGAAGTAAACTTATACCAAGTACAAAAATTATCATACTTTGGTTGGAAGTATTCTTAAAACAAAGTCTTAGAACCTATTGTGTAGCTCATTAAGACTAAAGTTCATTTCTATGGAGTGAGATTGATTTTTCTCATCGATGATAGATATGATTTTATTAAAGGGCCTCCGATGGTTCTGTGTGAACCATCATTTCAAATTTGAAGGGATAGTAACTAAGAAGTGTAATGGATCACGAGGTTCAATAACTAACATTCTATAGTCAAATTGATAAATGATAGAATTTTGGGGAGAGACCATCTATTTGTGTTTGCAATCACCATTGAGTTCAATTAACTTATTATTTCTCCTAACGTTAGATTAGAAGTTACTCAAAAGAAGTAGAAGCCATATTACAGAAAAAAAGGGAGAGAGGAAGATGATCAGAGAATTTGAAACAAATCATGGATAAAACAAACTAAGATAAACCTCCATTATAAATTATCTTTTAGAACAAAAATAAGACTTACAACCTTTCAAGCCTCAATAGGGATTTATGGGCCATTTGATGAAGAAGAATATAAACCTCACCGAGAATTATCCTAAACAAATAACAATAAGGACTTATCTCTATCAAGCATGAAATGGATGGCCATTCATGAAGAGATAAAAGCCATGGAAGGAATGAACAAATACCGGTTTATCCAAAGCATGGTGAAATACAACAAAAAATCCTAACATGTCTCCTTTGATTTACCCCATCATGGCTCTGATACCATACTTGCATAAGATATATAAAAAAGACTTATTTATTAAAGCAAAAGTACTTTCCTAATGACGGTAGACAGGAAGCAGGAAGAACTAAGGAGAGTATAAGAGGAGAATAGAAGATAAGAGAGAAGAAAACCTTTCAAAGCACCCATTATACAGATGAGCCTCCTTATATAGAGGTGGATAAGAGACTTAGAAAGCAAAGATACAATTATTAAACAAAAGAGAAACGTTACTTAGAAGCTAAGCAACGATATAATTATTAAATAGAAACTTTGTTGTTAAGCAAAGCTACTATTATTAAATAAAAAAGATACTTTGCTTCGAGGTTAAGCAAAGGTATATAATATTATAAGGACCAATTATTTCATTTGGTGGGACCCACTTTATGTAAAGTAGGTTCCTTGTTTGAATATCTACTTTTGGAATGTAGCTATTTCTTCCTGGGTCTACTTTATGAATTTAATACCTGGATTCCACGTCGACTCTCGTAAGACTGCAGTCATAGATATGATAGGTGATTAAACACCTTGCGAGTTGATTTTCATAGATTTTTTGAGATGTTCCTTATGTTGAATCTCGGTCTCATCAGGATAACATCTTTTGATGCTTTGTAGTACCTCATCTACTTATAGCTCAAAATTCATAGTTTTTTGATGGATCGTTAATTCAGAATAAGCATTAATAATGGCTTTAATTTGCTTGAGCTTATCCTCAATGTTGATTGAATTCCACCATTTTAGTAAAAATGGTCTTTGAAGGACCAACTGATTGAAGGGGTCCTTTCCAAGTATGAGGTCAGCCCAAATCCATGGATTTGGAGGAAGAAATGAGCAAGATTTTATCCTTGATCATTTTTTCAATAATTTGATCGATTGAAGACCTCTTTGATTGGATCTGAAGAATATTTAATTTGCTCCAAAATAGTTTCACCATCAAGAGCCATCTAAGTTCTTGTTGATGATATCTTGTTCATTATGAACATCCATGAATGCCTTGCTTATCATTGAGAAGGAAGAAGGCCTTCTTCATAGCTTTGCATAGCAAATAATTTACACCAATTTTATCCGTAAATTAGTGAGGATAAGAATACATTTTTCTCTTGGAATGGAGTTGGACCCCATTCACTTTGATGAAAGATCTTTTGTATAACGCATTTGCTATACAAAATTGTATGGTTTGTCTGATCACGAACATGATTAATCTCAATACACTTTAATTGTATTAAGATTTTTTCATAATTTTCTCTTAAGAGATTAGATTTAAATGGGAAAGGATTGTTTCCCAAATATCTTTCAAATAAGGCCCACGGATTATTTATTAAATAATTAGAGGGATTAATTTTGATAATATTCTATTTTATTTCTTTAGAGAAATAAATAGGTTCTTGTGCAACGACATCTTTTCGAGATGGTGTTGCAGCTTTTTTAGAGGGTTCACCCTTTTCAACCATATTGAAGAGGAAGTATCATAAAGATATATCTTAAATCGATCATGTCAATTGTTATACAAGAGAGTATGATGCCAAATTATTCCTTTCTTTATTAAATGAATCTCTTTCTTTGCTTCTAGTCATCGTAAGTACTTTTAGGCTTTAATAAATAAGTGTTTTATATATCTGTCAAGTCTAAAATCGAGCCATGATGGGGTAAATTGAGGAAGGATGGATATTTTTATTGTATTTCACCATGCATTGGATAAACCAAGATTCTTGTTCATTCCTCATGGCTTTTATCCCATCTTCATTACAAATGGCCATTTATGATGCTTGATAGGGTGATAACTCATTGGAATATATTAGTGGTTTATATTCTGTCTAATACCATAAATCGCTAAAATCAGAAGTCTAGATTTGGTTCACAATTAAACCATCTATCTTTAAATAAAAAAATCATATCTATCATCTAAAGAGAGAAAATATCTAATCTCAAATGAACTTTAGTCTTAAAGCTACAAGGTTCTAAGACTGAGATTGTTGAATACATCCAACAAAAGCATGTTAATTTCATACTTGGAATAGAAGTTCTATCAAGACCATCTCAAAATAAATGATTTATATTTTGAGAAAGAGAGAAAGAAAGTCAAGCCAAGGCAATTATTCCTTTCATCGCATGGTTTTGTATATGCTAATAAGTTGTTGTTTTAACTACCAAAAAAATGGCAAAGATAAGAAAAAAATAATTGAAGCTTATCCTCCATGATATAAAATGGATGATAAACCTTAGAATTAGCATGAAAAATAAGTTACGACAAATTCTAAGAATATTACTATAATTAAACAACTTAATTATAGTAATAAGATACTTCAAATAATCATGATCATCTTTATTAGAGTCTAAAAAATTGATCGATTTTAAACAAAGGTTTTAGCCAAACTAGCAAAACTAAAAGCTTCTACTAAGATAAACCCATTTTGAAACCTTTTATCCAACCACCTCTAAAGATCTTGAGATCTTCTAAAAAACATTGATTGATACTAAATTTAAGTGAAAAGTATGTAGAGTTTTGAAGATATCTTTATGAAGATTCAATGAATTCAACCAAAACTAATACTGATCAATCAAGTAATATTGAAAAAGTTCAAAACCTATTTTAAGAATTACAAGATTCTCATCCTCCTTTTGATATCCAAAAACTTTCTTATCCTAAGAAAAATTTGAAAAAAATATTATTATAAAAATATAACAGCTCTTGATTTATTATTTGAGGAATATACTCATTTCATAAGAAATTCTTATGATGGAGATTCTTTATATGAATGGAATATTGATGGACTTTCTGAACATCAAATCATTCATACCTTCATCAATGCTTATGTTTACTACTATTCAATCTAGACAAGAAAACTATATAAGCCGAGCCATCATTTGTGATTTGAACTAAAGGATGGTGGATATTATCACTATTCCTCAAAGGGAAGATTCCTACCAAAATTGATTTAAGTACTAAGGATCTTCCAAAAGAACAAAGAAATGATTTGTCATAATTTTCTTCAAACAATTATGATCATTTTTCGATCCATTGGAGATCAAGGAGAAAATATCTTACCCAAAAAATTAAGATGTCCATCCTAACCCATTTTATGGTACAATAATATTTTTAACACGATCATGACACTTTATGATATAGCCTTCAGGAAGAAAATTCATTGAAGACCTTCATATTTGTTAAAAAAGGTTAAGGTTTTCATAATGATGGAACCATCCCATATGAAACCCTAACATATAGAAACCTTTTTTTTTGCATGTATTAAAATATAATCTGTTTGATCTTAAATTAAAAGATCAAATGAAAAGAGAATCTTTGAGCAACCAGTTGGTGAATTCTAACAATTCATGTTTTATATGATTAGAAAATTTTAATTACAAGCCTCATCCTTATCGGCATTTAAGAAAAATCGAGGCAAGTTCATCATCTTCTATCTGTTTTAGCGTAGCAAAAAAGTTGAATTAAAGAAACTAAAATTAGAAGTTCAGTAAATTAAAGCTGAGCAAGTGCAAATGAATGGTCGTCTAATGGATCTTGAAATTAATCAGAAGACGCCCAATTCATTTGAAAATATAGAAGCCGATTCTAATCAAGAACCACTGAGCACATACAGACAGAGCCTCCTTATATAGAGGTGGAGGCACAGGAGAGACTTTGCTTAGAAGCAAAGGAACAATTATTAAATAAAAGAGAAATGTTGCTTAGAAGTTAAGCAAAGGTATAATTATTAAATCGAAACTTTGTTGTTAACCAAAGCTACTATTATTAAATAAAAAAGATACTTTGCTTAGAGGCTAAGCAAAGAAACAGAATATTATAAGATAGCTACTTTTGGAAAGTAGCAATTATTTCTTTTGGTGGGACCCACTTTATATAAAGTAGGTTCCTTGCTGGTGAAGATAAGCTACTTTTGGAAAGTAGCAATTATTTCTTTTGGTGGGTCTGCTTTATGAATTTAAGTTTCTTCGGTGGATTCCACGTCGACGCCGTCAGAAGACTCACCACTATCGCAGATATAGATAGGGTGATTAAACACCTTGGTGAGTTGATTTTCGTAGATTTTTTGAGATGTTCCTTATGTTGAATCTCAGTCTCATGAGGATAACATCTTTTGATGCTTTGTAGTACCACGTCTACTGATAGCTCAAAATCCATTATTTTTTGAGGGATCGTTAATTCAGAATAAACTTTAATAATGGCTTTAATTTGCTAGAGCTTATCCTCAATGTTGAATAAATTCCACTATTTTAGTAAAAATTATCTTTGAAGGACCAACTGATTGAAGGGGTCCTTTCCAAGTATAATGTTCCAGCTCCAAATCCATGGGATTTGGCAATCCATGAAGAAATGAGCAAGATTTTGTCTTTGAATCATATTTATAAGATTAATAGCCCTCATTTTGGGGGCAGCTTGCATCCAGTCATTGAAAACTTCTTTGATTGGATCTCGAAGAATATTTAATTCTGCTCCAAAATAGTTCCACCATTTGAAGAACTATGCTGAAAGTTCTTTTTTGATAATATCTTTGTACATTATGAACATCCATGAATGCCTTCGTTTGCCATTGAGAAGGAAGAAGGCCTTTATCATAGCTTGCACATAGCACCAATAATTTATGCCAATTTTGTACTGTAAATTAGTGGAGGATAAGAATACATTTTTCTCTTAGAATGGATTATTCACTTTGATGAAAGATCTTCTATATAACGCATTTGCTATACAAAATTGTTTGGTTCATCTGATCACGAACATGATTAATCTCAATACACTTTAATTGTATTAAGATTTATTCATAATTTTCTCTTGAGAGATTAGATTCAAATGGGAAAGGATTGTTTCTCAAATATCTTTCAAATAAGGCCCACAGATTATTTATTGAATAATCAGAGGGATTAATTTCAATAATATTCTATTTTATTTCTTTAGAGAAATAAATAGGTTCTTGCAATGACAACTTTTAGGGATGGTGTTGCAGCTTTTTTAGAGGGTTCACCCTTTTCAACCGTAGTTGAAGAGGAAGTACCATAAAGATATATCTTTAAATCGATCATGCAAATTATTGAATTGACTAGATCTTTTCCATTAGAGCGCCACCACCACCTCTCGAAAAAAAAGGAAGAGAATTTTCATTACCTTTAATGAATTCGTCAAAATCGAATGTGGAGCCATGATGCAAAAATTATTTTTGAAACTAAATTTTGACATCTTATTCAATGATGTATTTGATCAATAAGAGAAAATGATTAAGTAAATCATCTTGAAATTTTGAGATGCACTTAATCAAAGTATTTCTTTTTGATAATGGAATACTTTTGCTGAGTAGGATTCTATTTACCAGAAACAAAGCAGACTAATTCTTCTTTAGAATTCTTTCACTAATTTAAGATACCTCCATAGCCCTTATTAGAGGCATCAGTTTCAACAATTTTGAAACTAGTAGGGTCCATAAGATTAAGACAGAGAGGTTTTGAACCCTTTCTTTAATTTTTTGTACTGCCATGGTATGAGTATCGACCATGGTGGGGATTCTTTTAATCTGTCAAAAGAGTGCATCTTTGGCAAGATTTTGATAGAAATCAGCTACATAATTGAGAGCTCTGAAGAATTGTTGTAGCTAGTTTTTATCTAAAATGATATCAAAATTTGTTAGCAAATTCAATACTTCTTAATTGGTATAATATAAGCATTGATATATTATCTAAAAATCTTATTTGAAATAATTTGATTTTTTTAAATAACTAACCCATTTTTTAAAATTAACCATTTGAATATTTTTAGATGGTTGAAATGTTCATCAATAGTATTTGAGAACACAAGAATATCATCAATATAGACTAAAATATATTTAAAAATAATCTTTAAATATATTATTCTATCAAATTGAAGGTGTATTTTTTTAAACCAAAGGGCATTACGTTCCATTAATGTCCAAAGGGCACCGTAAATGCTATTTTATAGAATTCTTTTATATATCAATATCGATTTTAAATCAAATTTGGAAAATATTTTTGCATTATGCAATCTATTTCATAAATCCCTTTTATCTTGAGTCGAATCATCTTCAACTTGTGCTAAAAGTTTAATTAATGACTTTTTGCTCATGGCTATACGCATATATATTTATTATATTTTTATAATAATCTATCTATTGACAGGAGTTATAACAGCTAGATTTATCAGATTTATCAGAATCTAATGAGGATGAAGATGAAATATGTTTTTCTTCTTCTTCTGATTCTCTTTCAGAATCAGAGCATGTAACCAAAATTTTCATCAGAGTTTGTTTTAACCCTTCGTCAATCTGAAGTTTATTTAACTTCTTTTTGATGGTGCATCTGTTCGCGTAATGACATGTACGGCCATATTTGTAACATTTTATTTCTCTTGTCTCTTTGGTTTTAAAATCAGAGGGACGAGAGTGCTTGTGTTTGTGCGTGAATTTGTCACATTATTTATGACGTGATTTTTCACATTTAGGAAAAATAGTTTTTTCCCATGTGTTTATAAGATAAAGGACGTGAGGATCACTTGAATTGCTCATAGAATTTGCCAAGTCAAGCGCTCAAGTAGATTCTCTTTTCATTTGATATTTTAATTTAAGATCGAGGATTGCTAAACTAGTTTTAATACATGCATAAGATTTTCATATGGGTTTCATATGGGATTGTTCCATCGTAAAGATGAAGAGAAACCTTAACCTTTTCAGAAATAGATTAGAAGTCCTTCAATGAATTTTATTTCCAAGTGAAGGCTATTGGCATCATAAAGTGTCATGACACGTTTAGAAATATATCCTTGTACCATGAAAATGGGTTAAGGATGGACATCTAATTTGGAGGAGATTTTTTTCTCCTTGATCTATAATGGATCTAGCAAAATGATCTATAATTATTTGGAGAAGATTATAGAATGAATTTTCATTAAGTTTTTGCTGTTCTTTTGGAAGATCCTTAGTGCTTAAGTCAATTTTTCTAAAGAGGTCTTCCCTTTGAGGAACAAAGGAGATTATCCCACCATCCTGAGTTCCAGAATCAAATGATGGCTGGCGATAATATGAGGTTTTGCTTGATTTCTAGATTGAAAAAGAGAAACATAAGCATTCGATGAAGGGTATGAATGATTTGATATTGAAAGTCCATCAATATTCCATTCATAAAGAATCTCCATCATGAATTTCCTACAAAATGAGTATATCTTCCTCAAATAATAAATCGAGGTGTTGGTTTTTATAATAATGTTTTTCAAATTTTTCTTGGGATAAGAAAGTTTTGGATATCAAAAGGAGGATGAGGATCTTGTAATTCAAAAAAGGTTTGAACTTTTCAATATTACTTGATGATCAAGATTTTATTGAGGATTCAATTGAATCTTCATCCTTGATGATATCTTTAAGAGCTCCTACATACTTTTCAAAGTTTAGAATCAAATTCAATGTCTTTAAGAGAGTCAACTTAGCCGCTAGAGGTGGTTGAATAAAAGATTTCACATATGGGTTTATACTAGTAGAAGCTTTTCTTTGGAAACCTTTTGTTTAAGCATCGATCAATTTTGACACTAAAAGATGATCGATAATTTGAAGTATACTATTACTATAATTAAGTTATTTAATTACAAGTAATAAATTCCTTAATGGATAACTTATTTTTTTCAAGGCCACTAATTCTAAAGGTTTATCATCCACCATTTTACAACTAATGGAGGATAAGATGCTTCAATTATTTTTCTTGCTCTTTGTCATTTTGGTAGTTAAAATAGAACTTGTGATTGAGCATAAGAATCAGAAACCATACATGAAAGAAATAGTTGCTTTGGCTTTACTATTTCTTTCTCTCATTTTCAAATATAAATCATTTATTTCAAGACGTTGGTCTTGAGAAGTAAAACTTCTATACCAAGTACAAAAATTATCATACTTTGATTGAAAGTATTCCTTTAGAACAACCTCTCTAGTCTTAGAACCTATTATGTAGCTCATTAAGATTAAAGTTCATTTCAAATGGAGTGGGAGATTGATTTTCTCTCACCATGATAGATATGATTTTATGAAGGGCCTCCATGGTTCGGATGTGTGAACCATCCATCTAGACGTCTCGAGGTTTTAGAAGGGATAGAAACCCTAGGAAGTGTGATGGATCGATGAGGTTGAATCGACTTCAACATTATCGTTTGAATTATCGATCTACATCTTGATTAACGGAAGGTCTTGGCTGCAGATGGTATAGTCCATGATTTTGAAAATACCAATTCCATTTAATCACTTTAGTAAATACTGGGATGCTAATGATTTGTTTCAATCAGTAGTCATTTTGGTTGAATTTTCAAACTCTAGGATTTAGAGTATTTAAAACTCGAAAATGAATTCAAAAATTAAAACAATAGTTTCAGAACCTGGGAGAAAATCATAACCATAAATCTATAAATGTAATTTTAAAGCTTCAAAAAGGTTTATAGAAGAGATAAACTTAGATTGGAAAGGTGTTGAAATAAAGCCCATGATATAAATCTCTACAAACTCATTAGGATTGAGCCCGGAAGGCATCTTATGGCTTATTAAAATAGAGCATTTAGACCTTTAAGGGTTAAAGGTTTGAATGCTATATGTATCATCCCTATATGAATATATTTAAAATCTTGCATATATTTATGCAGATCTTTAAATGTTAGATAAATGATTTTATCCATTTGATCTACAATAATGGTTTGTTTACGCTACAAGATTTTAAAATCAAAGTTCCAAATTGATAAATGATAGTTTATCAATTTTGGGAGAGACCATCTATTTAGGTCTTCTTCAACTCCCATTTCGAGTTCTTTATTAAATTATTATTTCTCCTAATCATTAGATTAGAAGTTACTTTAAGAAGTAAAAGCCATATATCCAAAGGGAAAAGGGAGAGAGAAATAAGGAAAACAAACTAAGTATAAACCATTGCAAAAAAACTTCCATTTATGAAGACAGAATATAAACCTCTACCGAGAATTATCCACAATAACAGACTTATAACTATCAAGCATCAAAAGATACCTAAATAAGACAGAAAGGAACAAAACAATGTTCATAGCAATATGTACAAAAATCTAACATCCTTCCCCAGATTTACCCCATCATGGCTCTGATACCAGACTTAAACCAAGATATATAAAACATTAATTTATTAAAACTTAAAAATAACTTACATTATGGCAGTAGTAGGAAGCAGGAAGAACTAAGGAGAGTATAAGAGGTAAATAGAAGAGAAGAGGAGAAGGAAAACCGAGCAAATAACATATAATAATTAGAGCCCTTTATATGAGGTGGATATAGGAGAGACTTTGCTTAAGAAAGGTACAATTATTAAACAAAAGAGAAACGCGTTAGAAGTTAAGCAATGGTATATTTATTAAATAAAAACTTTCTTGCAAGCTACTATTATTAAATAAAGATACTTTGCTTAGAGGCTCAAAGGCAACAGAATATTATAAGATGGCTACTTTAGAAAGTAGCAATTATTTCTTTTGGTGGGACCCACTTTATGTAAAGTGGTTCCTTCGGTGAAGATAAGGCTACTTTTGGAAAGTAGCAATTATTTCTTCCGGTGGTCCGCTTTATGAATTTAAGTTTCTCCATGGATTCCATGTCTGAAGACAATGTGATAGATAAAAGTGATTAAACACTTGAGTTAATTTCAGAGATTTTTTGAGATGTTCCTTTGAAAATCTTCTCGAGGATAACGCCTTTTGATGCTTTGTAGAAAAGTACTTACACATACAAATGTGAAGAAAGAAGCAAGGAGAGTACAACAGAGAATAAGAGAAGAAAAAGGGAAAAAGAAAGCAAATAATACAGACAAAAATTCCTTATATAGAGGTGGAGGCACAGAGAGATTTTTTCTTAAAAAAGCAAAGGTATAATTATTAAAAAGAGAACATTGCTTAGTTAAACTATAATTATTAAATAGAAACTGTTAAGAAAGCTACTATTATTAAATAAAAGATACTTTGCTTAGAGGCAGCATAAATATTATAAGATGGCTATTTTCAAAGTAGCAATTATTTTGGTGGGACCCACTTATAAAGTAGGTTCCTTTGTGAAGATAACCCATACTTTGTAAAGTAGCAATTATTTCTAGTGCTTTATGAATTTAAGTTTCTGACGAAGACTCACCATTGCAGATAGATAGGGTGATTCCTTACCAGTGATTTTGTAGATTTTTTTTGAGACGTATGTTGAATCTCACGAGGATAACGTCTTTGATGCTTTGTTTCATCTAATAAGCTCAAAATTTAGTTTTAGTCATTCGAATAAGCTTTAATAATGGATTTAATTTGCTTGAGCTTATCCTCAATGTTGAATGACCATTTTAGTAAAAAATTTGAAGGACCAACATTGAAGGGGTCCTTTCCAAGAAATCTCTCCAAATCCAGATAATGAAGAAATGAGCTTTTGTCCTTGAATCATTTTTTGGGATTACTCATTTTGGGGTAGCTTCCATCCGTCATTGAAGACTTCTTTGATTGGATCCGAAGAATATTTAATTTCCAAAATAGTTTCACCATCTAAGAACCATAGAAAGTTCTTTATTGATAATATCTTTATTCATTATGAACATCCATGAATGACTTCGTTGTCATTGAGAAAGGAAGAAGGCCTTCATCATAGCTACATATACCAATAATTTACGCCAATTTTATACTGTAAATTAGTGGAGGATAAGAATACATTTTTCTCTTGAAATGGAGTTAGACCCATTCACTTTGATGAAAGATCTTTTGTATAATGCATTAGCTATACAAAAATGTATGGTTCTCCGATCATTTAACATGATTAATCTCAATACACTTTAATTGTAAGATTTTTCATAATTTTCTTGAGAGATTAGATTCAAATGGGAAATGATTGTTTCCCAAATATCTTTCAAATCCCACGATTATTTATTGAATAAAGAGGGATTAATTTCAATAATATTCTATTTTATTTCTTTAGAGAAATAAATAGGTTCTTGTAATTATCTTTAGGATGGTGTTGCATCTTTTTTAGAGGGTTCAACCATCTAAAAACTTTTAAATGGTTAATTTTAAAAAATAGATTAGCAGAGCCAAAATCAAATTATTTCAAACCGAAATAAGATTTTAGCCATAATATATCCAATGCTTCTATTATACCAATTAATAGAAGTATTGAATTTGCTAACAAATTTCTCGATATCATTTTAGATATAAACCAAAAATAGCTCTTAGAGCTCTCAATTATGTACGTTTTCTATCAAAATCTTGCCAAAGATGTACCACTCTTTGAGATTAAAAGAATTTCCCACCATGGTCTGATACTCATACCATGACAGTACGCAAAATTAAAGAAAGGGTTCAAAACCTTCCCTGTCTTAATCTTGGACAACTAGTTTCAAAATTGTTGAAACAGATGCCTCCTCGATAAGGCTATGGAGGTAAAGCAAAAAGAATTCTAAAGAAGAATTAGTTCTTATTTCGTAAATGGAATCCCCAGAAAATATTCCATTATCAAAAAAGAAATATTTTTTGTGATTTAGTGCATCTCAAAATTGCAAGATGATTTACTTAATCAGTATTTTCTCCTTTGTATTGACTATTCCTCAGATACATCATTAAACAAGATGTTAAAAATTTAGCTTCAAAACAAATTTTTGCATTATGGTAATCGCAGCTCTCTGTCTTCAATTTTGACATCAAATTCATTAAAGGTAATGAAAATTCTCTTCCTAATTTTCCAATTGTGAATTCTGGACGATCAGGGCGTGGATCACCCCTCGCATGGAAGAATGACCCTAACCGAGGACATGTGGAGGTCGGCCATGGCCGCTCTAATGGCAAAGATCCGGTCAATTCAATAATTGGCATGATCGATTTAAAGATATATCTTTATGGTACTTCCTCTTCAACTACGGTTGAAAAGGGTGAACCCTCTAAAAAGCTGCAACACCATCCCTAAAAGATGTCGTTGCAAGAACTTGTTTATTTCTCTAAAGAAATAAAATAGAATATTATTGAAATTAATCCCTCTGATTATTCAATAAATAATCTGTGGGCCTTATTTGAAAGATATTTGGGAAATAATCCTTTCTCATTTGAATCTAATCTCTCAAGAGAAAATTATGAAAAATCTTAATACAATTAAAGTGTATTGAGATTAATCATGTTGATCGACGAACCATACAATTTTTATAGCAAATGCATTATACAAAAGATCTTTCATCAAAGTGAATGGGGTCTAACTCCATTCCAAGAGAAAAATGTATTCTTATCCTCCACTAATTTACAGTATAAAATTGAAATTATTGGTGCTATGTGAAAGCTATGATGAAGGCCTTCTTCCTTCTCAATGATAAATGAAGACATTCATGGATGTTCATAATGAACAAAGATATTATCAACAAAGAACTTCCAGCATAGTTCTTCAGATGGTGGAACTATTTTGGAGAAGAATTAAATATTCTTCTAGATCCAATCAAAGAAGTCTTCAATGATGGATGGAAGTGCCCCAAAATGAGGGCTATTAATCCCAAAAAATGATTCAAGGACAAAATCTTGCTCATTTCTTCAGGACCAAATCCCATGGATTTGGAGTGAACGTTATACTTGGAAAGGACCCCTTCAATCAGTTGGTCCTTCAAAGATAATTTTTACTAAAATGGTGGAATTCAATCAACATTGAGATAAGCTCAAGCAAATTAAAGCCATTATTAAAGCTTATTCTGAATTAACGATCCCTCAAAAAACTATGGATTTTGAGCTATCAGTAGACAAGGTACTACAAAGCATCAAAAGACGTTATCCTCATGAGATCGAGATTCAACATAAGGAATGTCTCAAAAAAATCTATGAAAATCAACTCGCCAAGGTGTTTAATCACCCTATCTATATCTGTGACAGTGGTGAGTCTTCTGACGACGTCGACATGGAATCCACTGGAGAAACTTAAATTCATAAAGCAGACCCACCAGAAGAAATAATTGTTACTTTCCAAAAGTAGCCACTTATCTGCACCAGCAAGAAACCTACTTTACATAAAGTGGGTCCCACCAAAAGAAATAATTTCTACTTTCCAAAAGTAGCCATCTTATAATATTTTTTACCTTCACTTAACCTCTAAGCAAAGTATCTTTTTTATTTAATAATAGTAGCTTTGCTTAAGAGCAAAGTTTCTATTTAATAATTATACCGTTGCTTAACTTCTAAGCAATATTTCTCTTTTGTTTAATAATTGTACCTTTGCTTCTAAGCAAAGTCTCTCCTGTGCCTCCACCTCTATATAAGGAGGCTCTGTCTGTGTATTATGTGTGCTGGCTTTTTCCTTCTCCTCTTCTCTTATTCTCCTCTTGTCTCCTAGTTCTTCCCCGCTTCTACCCATCGCACGTCACCCATGAAAAAAAGACCAATTAATTAAACTTTTAGCACAAGTTGAAGATGATTCAACTCTGATAAAATTATCAATCTTCTTAATGAAGAAAGATAAATTAGAAAAATTTAATTACAAGTCTCCTATATACTCCTTATCTAAAGTATTTAAGAAAAAATCTGAGGCAAGTTCATTCTCTTCTAATTCAGCTTCTTTAGCAGAGCTAAAAACTAAATTAAAGAAACTAAAATTAGAAGTTCAGAACCTTTTCAAGAATTACAAGATCCTCATCCTATGAGACTCATGTAGTATGCCATGATCAAAATATTATGAATTTTACTAAAATGAAAAATATGGGTTGGGCTATGAATTTCCAATATTTGACTGTCAATTTAAAATTTCATGTTAAAAATGATTAATTTGTAAATATGTAAGAATAGGGTGATATTGTATGTAAAAGCCCTAAAAATATTATTTTTGAAAGCGTTTGATGAAAATAAAGATAAAACGTGTACAAACATATTTTATTTATCAAAAAAAAGAAATATACAACCAAAATATATATTTGATATTTTTGCTTTTTATTCATCTAAATTAGAGTCTAAGAAAAAACTTATGTTCCCACCAAATTTCTATCTCAACTTTTAAATTTGAATATTAAATATTAATCATTAATATTATATTTATCTCCTTTTAATCTATAATTTATATAAGTCGATTATGTATCTCAAAATTAATAGATCTTCAAAACTTGTGAAGCTTATCAATCACTTAAGATTTCTACAAAATTGTTTAGGGGCATGTACATTCATGGCACACAATTTTAAATATTTTCATATCTAACCTTCAAAACTTCTTTTACATAAATATCACTAAATTTTTAATATTGTAGAAAAATACCACCATTATTAATCTATTAAAGTGAAATGCACTTTTTTATGCAAAGAAAAAGTGCTATAATTGTAAATATTAATCTTTAAATTTTTGATGTGCAAATGCATAAGAATTATGTGCTTTGTATGTAAATATCCCAATTGTTTATTATTCATTGTATCACCTCCATTTCTCACTTGCTTAGGGGAATTATTTATTCTTATTTTTTTTTTCTAATTTGTTATTTTGGTGGCTAATCCATTTTCATAAATCTAGAATTTTAGAGTGCTATAATTTTTTATTTAGTTAAATCAACTTTTCATTTCGATACTTATTAGCAACAATTTCTATTGATGTTATCTTTACCAAATGAAGCTTTTATCAAATGTTATTAGTTTAATCTTTAAATATAATCTTAAATTTTGGTATAATCTCAATCATATGTGTAGGCATAATTTCTAGCAGTGCGCATTATGGATCTCAATAAATTTGACACATGAGAGCACATAATGAGTGGCCATTTTTATTATTTAAAATTGCCTCTAAAGCACACTCAAAAGCCCATATAAATTATTAATTCCTATACTAAAAAAGCAAAAAATTATTAATCTAATTAAAGTATTCAAATTATGTAGATGTGTTAAAGAATCATGCACATTTATTGCTTTTACCTTCCATGCTACCACATGATGTTCTCTCCTTCAATTGCTCTACTATTACATGTTATGTTCTTCAACTTGGTTAAAGCTTCATGCTTATTGTTGTCTTGCATACCTATGTATGTACAACCAACCACTTCATCATTCAATCTATTCCACCATTGCCTTTACTCCATTGCATCTCTATTACAATGAAGTGACAAATCATAATGTCAAAAGTTTTATAAATATCTCATGTTAAACTTTTTTTAGCTTAGATTTAGCTCAACCACAACATCGTATGACCAAGCTCCTTAGCATATGTTACTTAGATGATACTAAATGAAAAGCTCTTAATTGGTGATTCCAAAGACCCCAAGTAAGCTTAACAATCTAGTAATCCACCTATGATCTTATAAGCTTTAGATTATATCCTAAACTCTAGGATAACCCTAACACACCTAATATAGCTTTTAGTGGCCTTCTTAAAATTTTCTCTCTTAATAAACTTATATGAAGAGTTTAGATCCTTAACCCATCTTAACATTTTTTTTTTTTAGGTGGCCTAGTAGTCTAATTTAGACCTTTTTAAACAATTATAAACCCTATGCTATATCATAATTAGTAAAAACCTAAGATTATACATACTCTTATAGCATAGTTAATCTACTTGAGTTGAAGCTAATGACCTAAACCTAGATGTCTATTTGGCTTAAAGTTACATTAAATCAAATTGATTTAAGCCTAATAATTAAGACACTCGCTAGAACTTAAAAACTCACTTCACCCATATTGGTAGTCTAGTTCTGACCAAACTTAACTCAATTAACATCAATTAATATCTTGATTAAACATTAACCTAATAAATTTATTTCAATTAGACTTTGAATCTCCACTTGACTAATCTAAACTAGACTTAATCTATATGAACAAACATTAAATAAACCAATGGCTTCCATTTGAACTAACTACTTTAAATTAGGGTGTGAATTTAGTTAGTTTAGATGCTTTGGTTTATAAATTAGCCAAACCAAATAGTTATAGTCAAAATATTCAATAACTAAATCAATTAAACTACTTTTCAAACCAAAACAAAAGCTTAATTAGACTTTAATTTGGACAGTTTAATTTAATTATAGATAAATCCAAATATAGTTAACTAATATATCACAAAACATTCATATGATCAAGTATAAATTTAAAGTATTTATTAGATCTTTACTCACCTAAATATTAAGGCCATAAATTTAATAATTAATTTTGAGATCATTCAATCTTTCTCTTCAATAGTCATATTACTCACATAACATAATTTGGTGAGATAAAACTAACAATATCAATAACATCTCATTTGAAGTCCATATGGGTCTATGTAAAACACAAAGAATTGTATTTAGAATTTTTTTGAAGTTACTTATGGTGTCAAACGCCCTCAAAATTTTATTTGATGATAGTTAACTTGAGCATTTTGATGATGAATTTCATAAGATAGGTCAATTTCAAGTTACTAGAAGTTGTAAGATATGTAAAATAGCATTTCAATATTCACATTGTATTTTTGGATCATGAAAGTGTCCAAATTTTTTATAAAAAAGACTAGTGTTCCCTACATAAATTTATAACTAAGCCATACTTTTACACATTTAAGAAATGATTTTAGTATTGAGAAATATAGGTAGAAAATTTAAAAGTTTTGTTTGATAACACCTAACATTGATTGTTGATGAACATGTCACTTGTCAATTAACATCAATATTAACAAATGTCCATCATCCATCGATGATGGCTTCTAATTCTCATTTGTTCAATCGCTTGATCCCCTTCTTATTATAAGAATGGTGGCGGATGACAATGAGACTTTATGATTGAATTAGTGGTTGAAATAAACGTAGATGTTTATTTCATGATGTAATTTTTGATGTAGAGTTTATTGAAGATAAGTAAGACCTTCAAAGGGGTGTGTTGGTGAGAGAACTTCAATACATCTAAAGGATGTGGTGACTTAAAGATCACAAATATGTTTCAAAGACATCTAAAGGTCATATGAGAGGTAAATTTTCAAAAATACAAATCATTCTTATATAATAATTGATAATTCATTGCCTTTAACAATTTGATTAAAATTTTTAATCAAGCTTAAAACAACCATTCAATAATTGGATAAATAAGAAGCTTTAGTTTAAAGTCATATTCAAAATTATTCAATTTTGAACTTTAATATATTCTTTAATATCACCATAAGATTTTTTTCTTGAAATCTTCAACAATCTTCAAATCTTCAAAATCTTACATCAGCTTCCAACGAGTGGTCTCTTCTCTCTCGAAGTTTGTTGTAAAAATGCAAATTTTGTTTTAATTGCAACACATTTCAAATTATTTCAATGGAATCAAAACTCATGTCGATGTTTATCATCACTAATTTTGATTAACATTAGACATCGATATCAAGCTAAAAGGCAAGCTTATGTAGAGCCTTATTTTGGACCAAAGGTGTAAATTGGCCATTTATTGGGTTATTAAAATATATTTTTGACTTCATGAATTTAATTTTAGCACTTTGAAAGCCCAACAAAGTCACTACAAATCAACAGCCACTTAAAGAATTTTGAAACTATTTTTTTAGCAATTACTGTTCTAATGATTGCACCGACCACATAGAAAGGTGAAATTATAGTATATGAGAATTTACTTCACAGTAATTTTTTGAAACTATAGTTTCATGCCATAAATTTTCTTAAAGACTTAAGATATAGATATATATATATATATATATATATATATATATATATATATATATATATATATATATATATATATATATATATAAATATAGGTTTTGTTAAATGATAAAATGATACATTATCAAAAATCTAATTGATAAAATATGAATCTTAATGTATAATTTGAATTAAAATTTTTGAAAATTAAGCTTAAGACCATTCAAACTTAAATTTTACTAAATTTAAAGTCAAAAAGAGCACCTTAACATGACAAATCTAATGATACTAAAAATAGTGTAATGTGAATTCAATGAAGCTCAAATCAAACATTTAAAATATGATTAAAATTTTTGAGACACTAGTTGAAGAGTTAAATAATGTTCAAATATTGTATTTTATTAGTCGAACTAAGCATCTTATTAAGAGGAGTTCAATGAGTTTAAACTTACTCGATTTTGAGGTCATTATAACACTTAAAATATTAAATAAATATTCCATGATCAAAGGAATCAAAATAATTTGATGGAGTATTTGAAACTTTGACAAAAAAATAATTAGAGTGTTATCTTAAAAATTATAAATAGACTCCATTCTTTATATATAGATGGTTGAGACATGGAGTGAAAGAGAGCTTATAGACTCCATTCTTCATATATAAAGGGGTTGAGACTTGAAATTGAAGAAAGCTTGGGGATCTAAAGAACTCTAAAACTCTTCTCGATGGTCAACATTGATGAAAACAACCATCAAATGCATTTGCCCAGCTGTTGTTATTCGACCACCATTGTCATCCAATTGTAATGCATTTCATCGCTTCTTGTCTAATATAATCACCATCATTCAATTGTCATTGCTTGACCATCATTGTTTAATTGTCATAATTTGACCACCATTGCTCAATTGTTATTGTACAACTATTGTCATCTCCTATCATTGTCTCCTGACCATCTGATTTTACTATCATGACTTAACCACCATTACCCACCAACATCATCATCCTCAACTACTTCTACTAGATCATAAGAGATCAAATAGATGCTCCATCTTATATCACTTTTCCCCAATTATAGGAAAAACAAACTCATATAACTTCATTTATATAGAAATTTTTTAAATTAGGCTAAGCCCAATGTTTTTTTTTTCTTTAAGGTTTTTCACATTTTAATGTTTATGTGCTTTTTATTTATATATTTTGTGTGTGAGATCTTAATACAAAACTAAGACATAAATCTCTCTTGATTTCGCAATAATTGTTAATATATTTGTTTATGGTATCCTTAGAGCTATTGAGTTCTTGCCATACTTGTAAAAAAAATAATCATTTTCCTTAATTCTAATATTTTATGTTAGAATCTATGTTGGTTCTTTGAGCTACTATTTTATTGTTTACAATTATTAAATTTTATTTCATTAAATCTTTGATGTAAGCATATTGGTTTATATAATATGAGAGAGGATTTATTAAATAAATAGATGATATATCATTTTAAAATAAAGAATATTTTTATTTAATAAATTGATAAATTTTAAAAATAGAAGAAATTTATGAGAGCTATATTTTGAAATGGATGTATGTTATCATTTCAAAGTTTTGGAGGAGAGTTTTTAATTATTTTAATTATTTTTTGTGAATGAGATTGTTTTAAAAGACAATCAAGTTATTATTATGTTATTCTGATAATAAGCTAAATTAAAAGTATTAATATATAAATTTATTTAATAAATAATCATTTTTCATTTGAAAACGGTTTATTTTGAAATAGATCAATAATTAAAGTTGTATTCTATTTTAGTAGCAAGAATCGTTAATTTTAATTTTAAAATCAATTAATTTCTTTTAGTAATTATCAAGGAATTTTTTAATTAAATTATTTATAATAGTTAAAAACATAACTTTTGAATAATTAATTATATATTAAATAGTTTAATTTAAAATTGATCTTTCATTTTATGTAACTTAAACTGCATATTTATTTCTCTATCAATAATCTTATCACAAAATCTTGCTTTGATTTTGTTGTATGTCTAAAAATATAATGATAAAATTATTATAAAAAATAAAAAATTATTGCTTAAAATTATGATGAATATTGCAAATTTTTTTATTTTAAAAAAATCGGATCGTAATCTTCTAATAATCATACATTATCAAATCAGATTAAAAAATACAACTTTTCATTGTATAATCTCCAAAACGAAGCCAAATACAAATATCAAATGACATGTGCACTTCTCACTTCACCACACTATCATAACAGCCCCAAACTTCCAAAGGTTTACTTGAGGATCTAAATCAAGTTCTCCTCCTCAGCTAGCACCTGGTCTTATTTAAACTCAGTCAACTACCCCATGGATCCACCTCCTCCTCCTTCAAGTGTTCCTATCCTGCAAAACTCACCTTGTCTGTCTCATTTCTTTAACCCTGAGGACTGCTTTTGAAGCCATGACCTCCAAGAACACCTCAAAAGCTAAGAATTCTTAATCTAAGTCAATAAACACTAAGCAAAGTGGCATGCTTCTAACCCATTTAATCTACTAAGCTCTTCTCTCAAACATCGCTTCATGGAATGTAGTAAGCCTCCAAGCTATGAAGACCATGTTTCTGGGTTACAGAAGACTAGTTCAATTTCACATTCTGGGCATTCTCTATCTGACGGAGACTAAAATAAATCAAGATCCCAATAATGACTCATTCTTCTCTAAAAAAAAAACTCTCTCTCCACGTTAAAGATAGGTGCAACACCTTCTCACTTGGCCATCTGGATCCTTCAAAGCCCTCCACTGCCAGCCTCCAACTAGGACCCACCGATGGAGCTTCATCAACCCCATTCTCTACTCTGACCTTTCCTTAACATCATCCGTTCCAAGGAAACTGACGCACTAATCACCAGTGTCCTTTCTTCTGCACACTAAATTTTCACCTTCGAGGAGGCCATTAGCGCCATTGTGGAATCCGTGATAAGGTGCCGGTTTGAGATAGTTGATCCGACGACCTCTGAAGAAGCGATGCTGGTGAAGATATTGTAGCTATTGCTTGCGAGCATGACGTGTCCTCTAGGGTTTTCAGTAACCAGTATGTTTGAATCATCGTACACACTTGTTTTAGGGTTGTTGATCGGACGGGGATCTCCGCCATACGATCGATGCATGAGCTTGTTCAAGCACTACATAAGTTCATCTGACTGAAATTAATGCACACGGAAATGAAGAAATTGTACCAAAGTGTAATATTAAAATTAATCAATTTTACTAATCAAATAAATAATACATTTTTTTTTTTTGTTTAAAGGTTATTCAAATTGTATCATCAACTAAAATCTTTATTTTAATTTTAAAATATAATTAAACTTGCATTTATCTTTTATTTTAATAATATTGTTTCAAAAATATGTGAAAATATCTCATGTGTTTTTCAAAAATTTAAAAATAAATACACTAACCTAATTTTTTTAAACATAAAATAGAAGTCATTGATCAATCATAATTTCTTATGTTTGTATGTAATAAAAATTTAAAATTTTAAAATATCAAACAACATGCCATTACATGTGCCTCATTGCATTAGTTGTAAATTTTTTTGACACAAGTTATATTAATGATTGAATTTGATTCAAGAATCAAATAACTATAATCAAAGCAAGAGAAAATGGCAAGTCTATTGAGCTACTTGAAAAATAAGGAGGTAGCCAACAACACAAATGATATAAAGCTAGGCAAGAGGAGATTTTGTATATCAAATGAAAACACATCAATCTATTTTTTTAAATTGATCAAATATTTTGTTATCTAATCTTATTGACAATTATCAACAATGGATGTAGAAGTCCAAGATAAGATTTAGTAAAAAAAGAAGAAACTTATATTATATAAACTTATATGATGCATTTGTCACCAAATAGTAAAAAATAGTAAGAAGACAAAGTGTGGTGAAGTATAAACTTTAATTAAGAATAAAAGCTTGAAGGTACTTAATCCACAAAAAACATGAACTTTGTAGACTAAATAGCTTATGCACATTTTGACTTTATGTCCTCAATCTCTTGATGAAGTTCATGTAGATAAAATTAAGAGATAGAAGAAGTGAGAAGCTCTAAGAGTTGGTTTGAATTGTTCAAGAACATGTTGATCATGTCAATGATAGTTCTTGCAAAAAATATCGCAATAGTGTGGAAATTTCATAGGATTATATCTGAATAGATTTGTTCTCCGCTTTAATCAAAAATATTTGCTAGTGAATTGGAGCGAAGGATCATAATAACTAGGAAGAACTAAAGAAACAAAGGCAATCAATCTAAAGGTTGCAATGTTTTTTTCCTTAATTTTAAACTCTTCTTGGCCTTAATTATATGCTTAAGCAATTAATCATAACAAGTTTGAGGAGACAATTATGCCAAGAGTTTAACCCTAAATCAAGCAAACTTTGCCCTAAGTTTTAAATTTAAAATCACCATTTATGTATTCTTCTAAAAGATTTTTACTAGGAATTATTCGTAAAAAATTATCCAAAAAAATTACAATTATATAAGTGAGACTTTAAACAATTATTCTTTATAACACAATATTCTTCCACTTGAAGGTTGAATTTATGATATATTATCCTCATAGAGTTATATCTTTATGACACTTTTCTCAATTAACTATAGAGATTAACCTTAGGTTAAGTATAGATTTACCTTGATTATCCAATCTAAGATCAAACAATATGTGCATTACATGAAAAATCCCTTTATGGACAATGACCCTATGTCAATTTGTGCTATATATGGCTTCAAATGAACCTAAAATATATATCATAGTTTAAATTCATTCAAATAAGAGCAATCTACATAATAATGAAGGAAGATCAAAGCTTCAATATAGAAATTATGAATCTTTATGGTCAGTCATAGTTATATCTCTCACAAAATAATGTATTTTTTAAATAAATAATATAACCAAAGAAAAATTGTGATAGCTTTTACATTGGACCATAGAGAGAATTTGATTTTAGGAGGAAATAATATTTTAGAATTTTTAAAAATTTCTAAATATTTTTTTATCAAATTTTAAAATTCCAAAGTTGATAATAAACTTTTTTTTTTAAACAAAAAAAAAATTAAAGTTCAAAGGTTAAAAAAAGGAAAATTTATATATATATATATATATCATAATTCTTATATTTTTACATATCTGACACCTAAAATTTAATATTTATAAATATAACATCTTTGGTATGCTTGTAAAAAATAATAAAGGTGTTATTTTTGTATATAATTATTGCTTTGAGAACAGTAGAGTAAAGTTTACGCCTTAGCTTCTTTGGAAAGTCAAAGACAAGACATTTAAAGATGAACAATAAAACTGAATTTTACAAAACCTCAAAAGAGGGAAACCACTAGCCCAAGAAAAGCTTTCACTATGTATCTTTTTTACAAGATCTTCAATATTATAAGAGAGAAAGGACAACAGCTAGTAATGACAATGTTACGGTGATGTTGACTAAGTTGATGAATTTTACATTACGACGATGATGACCACGAATGATGATGACCGCAATAATGGTCGAACAATATGACATGGTAGGCCTATTGGTTGACAGCCGAGTAGTACGATTGTGCTTGAGGATCTTTAGCTCTTCTCTCTGCTTGGCTTTCTCCTCATTTCTCCTCATATGAAATATTTATAGATTGGCATCTAAATACATGCAAACCAACCAATCTTCATCTACATGATGATTTGATCATGATGTATTTTGTGTATTTGAATGCTCAAATAAAGTCAATTGTAAGATCTTTGGCTTGTTAATAGACGCTCGATTTGACTATAAACACTTCATATTTGAGAGCTTTTTAAGAATTTAATTGATGTCTCAAAGTTTCCAATGATATTTTAAGTGCTTGAACTCATTCAATTTGATTAGCTTGCTTTTATCAAGATTTTGACTAGAGGAATTTTCGTGGTCATATCAAGAATCTATTTTTGGATGACATTATCTCAATCATCCAAAAATATATTTCAAATATAAAATAACAAATTCTTCAATAAAATTTGAGGGTCTATTAACCGCACATTTTTTAACATATCTTCATTTAGAGCACAATATTATGACTACTTTGATATAAATAAATAAAAAATTAATATTTACCCATAATATGAATCTATTATTACAGAAGACATTTATTTTATAAATTATTCATGATTCTATTAATATCTTCGTGAACATTATCAAATAATTATTCTTTTTGATAACAAATATTAAGATCTTTTATAATTTAGCAAAATAAGAATTTTTTAATTATCATTTTTATTGATTATCTTAGACCAGGCTTTTCTGAGCATATACCTATATTATTCTTACTATTTTATTATCAATATTTTTCTTTAAAATTCATGAAATAGAATCTACTTAAAATTAATATTTTAATCTTACGGGCCCAAATGATGATTTTTGATGGTTTCGGGCGGTTTCTTTTGATGGTTTTATTTTTTTAGAATCTATAAAATCTAAGAAGACATTCTTTTTGAGAGAAGGTCATTTAAAAATATTCATAAATCTTCTTTTCCCTCGAAGAATTTATCTTGTCGACCGACCGGTTTATAATCAAGACTATTCATAATTAAGCTTTTCCTCAAAAGACGTGATCCCTGTCGACCGACTTTGAGGCATCAAGACCAGTTCATATGGATCTCAAGAGGCGTTGACTATCCTTGTCGGACCTTCTTTGAGGCATCAAGGAGACGATAACCGAGATCTTAAATGCTCAACGATGGCACCAGCAGTGATAACACGATGGTGGTGAACAGATTATATGGTTTAAATGATGGTACGATGGTTGGCGACGGTGTTCGAATAACAACGGTAGTTTGTAGGTCGAAAATGAAGATTGCCGTTAAGATTAATGGTCATGACCGGCGACGATAATTGACCGCAAGGCCTACAATAATTATAAAATCGTGATTTATGGTCTAATCATAAATAAATAGATCTAGTGGAATGACCGACAACTGATTTTGACCTATCAGGTTGTTTGTCGAGTGACTCGACTTAACCCAATGAAAGAGGAATTGAAGAGGATTTTGACTATCCGGTTGTTTGTCGTTGACTCAAGGACGTAACTGATGAAGAGGTAATTGAATATGATTTTGACCTATCATTGTTCGACAGACATACGCTAATGGGAAGAGGTTGAATCAATAGATTTTGACCATCAGTTGTTTGTCAAAGTGTTACTCAGACGCTAACTGTATGGAAGAGTTTGAATTGAAAATTTTGACCTATCGAGGTTGTTTGTCGAAGTCTTTGCTCGATGACGTAACTGTATGGAAGAGGTTGAATTAAATACCGAGATTTTGACCTATCATTGTTGCCATACCTTTGCACGTTAACTGGTGGAAGAGGTTGAATCAAATCAGAGAATTTTGACCTATCCAGGTTGTTTATCTGCCTTTGCTCATGACGTTCACATGTGTGGAAGAGGTTGAATTGAATCTGATTTTGGCTTATCCAGGTTGTTTGCCGAGTCTTGATGACAATGTGGAAGAGGTTGAATCAGAGAATTTTGACCTATCCGAGGTTGTTTGTCAGTCTTCTCGATGACGCTAACCTATTTGGAAGAGGTTGAATCAATGGGATTTTGACCTATCCAGGTTGTTTGTCGAGTGTTAGATGACGAACTTGTGGAAGAGATTGAATTCGCCGAGATTTTGACCCATCCGAGGTTGTTTTCTGTTAGGCGACGCAATATGGAAGAGGTTGAATTGAACCGCCGGAATTTTGACCTATTCAGGTTGTTTTCGAAGTCTGCTCGACACGCTAATCTATGGAAGAGGTTGAATCAATAGAAATTTTTTGACCTATCAGGTTGTGCGAGTCTTTGCTCGATGATTAATGTGGAAGAGGTTGAATCGAATCCGTGAGGATTTTGACTTCGAGGTTGTTGTCGAGTCTTTGCTCGATGACGTAACCCGCATGGAGATTGAATTGAATCTGCCGGGATTTTGGCCTATCCAGATTGTTGCCGAGTCTGGGACGCAACCTATGTAAGAGGTTGAATTGAATCCGTGGATTTTGACCCATCCAGGTTGTTATCGAGATACGACGCATCTGGAAGAGGTTGAATTGAATCCACCGAGGATTTTGACCTATCCAGGTTGTGCCGAGTCTTTGCTCATGCAACTGTGGAAGAGGTTGAATTGAATCCGAGATTTTGACCATCATTGTTTGTCGAGTGTGACTGAAGTTAACCGATGGAAGAGGTTGAATTGAATCCGAGGATTTTGACCTATCCAGGTTGTTTGTCGAAGTCTTTACCGCGACGCAACTCAGATGGAAGAGGTCGAATTGAATCCGCAAGATTTTGACCTATCCGGGTTGTTTGTCGTGGTGTTATGACGATCATTGAAGAGGTCAATTGAATCCGCTAAGGATTTTGACCTATCCGATTGTTTGTCGGATGTTACCCGACATTAACTATGGAAGAGGTCGAATCAATCATCCATTGTGGTTGTAGCAAAGTTCTTAACCTTGGCCTTGTTTTTCCATGTATGATTGGAAAATCATAATTTGCAAAGCTATATCTCTTCTCAATGTTGAATTATCCTCCAACTTTGACTTGTTTCTTGGGATGGTAATCATAGATGCTTAACATGGGTGATCTTAGATTGAGAGTTGCCCCCGTCTGAATCCAAGGAACAAAGTTTGATGAATCTTCATTCTTCGCCATTTTAAAAGCTTGAAATGATCCACCTCGATGGTGGTTTTGATCTTGTTGGGAAACTTGTCATACAAGATGAAATAATGAGAATTAGCTCACGACGGAAATTGTTCATGCTAGAGAACCGCCATGTAGAGTAAAAGTTTACTTAAATTTCTTTGGAAAGTCCAAAGACATACAAGTATTTAAAGAGGAACAATAAAACTTAATTTTACGCGGAAAACCTCAAAAGAGGAAAACCACTGGAGCAAGAAAAGCTTCCACTATATCTTTGAGTACAAGATCTTCCGACAACGGATTAAAGAAGATATGAGAAAGGGACAAAGCTTGCTTAATAGACAATGTTGACGATGTTGACGATGTTGACGACGATGTTGACGATTTGGGTTGACGACACGATGACCAAGATAGTGGTATGATGACCGGCAACAATGGTCGACGAGAGAGGATAGGACTACCGATGGTGATGGCCGTGGTTAATCGCCTAGTACGATTGTGCTTGAGGATCTTTAGAGCTCTCTTCTTCTTGCGCCCTCTTTCTCCTCACTTGGCCTCCTCATATTATAATGAGGCTATTTATAGATTGGAGGATTAACGCTTTGTAAATACGCAACCAACCACTCTCTTCATCTAATGATGATTCCCTTGATCATATGATGTATTTTGTGTATTTGAATGCTCAAATAAAGTCAAATTGTAAGATCTTTGTTGGAACCTGCCGAGACGCCGATTTGACTATAAACACTATATTTGAGAGCTTTTAGAATTTAATTGATGTCTCAAAGTTTCCTGATATTTTAAGTGCTTGAACTCACCGTTTCTGACAAGATCAAGATTCGCTTTGACAAGAGGAATTTTCTTATCAATAATAAAAGATTTAGTGCTATATATATAAATATCAAAATTTAGATATTAGATATGTAATATATAAGAATTGTATGTAAAATGCCCAAGAAAATAAAACCAAAATGGCCAAATTATGGCAAAGTTACATGTCTCTAAGGATTGAGCTTTGTGCACTAGTATCGTTAGCTAACTTAAGGATTAATTATCTAATATCATTCTCATATATACCTTTTAGGTGTTTACATATCCTAAGAATTATTTTTTTAATGTAAATACTTTTGAACACTTTTAGATAACTTTAAGTTAATTTTTTTTTTTTTTAAAAAATCTTCTTAGAATCCTAGGAGAGGTTTATAGTGCTGACCATAGAGTGGTCATATATTAGAAATTATTTTAAAATTATGATTTTTATGTCTAATGTTTTCAAAACTCTAGTGGTAAATTTTTGTCAAAAAATTAAAAGAACTCCAAACATAAATTATAATAAGCCATATTGTTACACAATAAAGATATGAATTTTGTAATAAGAAATATGATATCTACATAAAATCTTAAAGCTTTGCCCAATATCATCTAACGCAGATTAATTGATCAATATCAATAGTCATCATCACCATCATCTAATGATACTTGTCAATTAACATTAATAGTGACACTCATCATCGAAGTTAATGACTTCTAATTCTCGTTCTAAATTACTTGTAGGGTGAGCATTTGATCAATTCGATTGAATTTTTCGTTAAACCAAACAAATCAACAAAATAAACCATCCAAATAACATATAAAATCAAACTAATCAAACCAACTATATCAATTTATTCATTCAATTTTCAATTAAACCGAATAGCATATAAAAAATTTATTTTTTTAATAAACTAATTAATTAAAATAATCTAATAAATTTTATACATTAAAAATTTCTTCGTCAATTAAAAATCTATAAATCTATACAAATAATTAAACATTTACAATCAAAATTATATATTTATATTAAACTTTTTAACTAATTTTAATTTATTCGATTTATTCTATTTAACTGATCTTTTTTAAGAAAAATTAAACAAAAATCAAACACTGAATAACTCAAGAAATATTTTAAAGGAAGGCTTAGAAATACTAAGGCTATTTGGGATAAATTTTATTTTGTATTTTTGTTTTTCTTTTATGCTATTTTAAAATAATATATTTGTTTAATGTTTTTTCATTATTTTAAAAATAATTTTATTTTAAAACACTCAAAAATCAAAACAACTTTTGAATATTTTAAATATTTTTAAAAAAATAACAATTACAATTAAATATATTTTACTTTAAAATAAAACATAAAAAATAATAATAAGAAACAAAAAACAAAAAAGATCTCTTCCTTAAAATTTTAGATTATATATTATCTATGGCAAGATAAAAATAATCTAATAGAACTATATTTTGAGATAGAATCTATTTGAACAATTAGGAAATTAAAATAGAAGTTGGTGAAGATGATAGAAATTATTTAGATTATGTCGGTTAAATTTATTTGTCTTTTAGAAACTAAAAAAATATATAAACCGAAAAAATGAATGAGTTAAATTTTGAATGCAAGTTCTCGCCTAAAAATCTTATTTCAGTTTGAAATAATTTGATTTTTGGCTCTGAAATGACTAATCCATTTTTTAAAATTAACCATTTAAATATTTTTAGATGGTTGAAGTGTTCATCAATATTGTTTGAGAATACCAGAACATCATCAATATAGACTAAAATATATTTAAAATAATCTTTAAATATATCATTCATGATATCTCTTGAAATTAGTGCATTTTTTAAACCAAAGGGCATTATTAATTTGTAATGTCCAAGGGTATAAATCTTTTTTTTATAGCGATTATTCTTTTATCGGATGCCAATATCCGATTTTAAATCAAATTTGGAAAATATTTTTGCATTATGCAATCTATTTAATAAATCCCTTTTATTAGGAATTGAATATCTGATTCATTTTAAAACTTTGTTTAATGGCTTGTAATTAATTACAAATCGCAGTCTTCCTCTTTCCTTTTCTGCCGAATTCATAACATAGAATGCGGTACAGCTCCAAGAGGAGTAGGATTGCTGAATTTTTTCTTTCTTTAATAAATTAACAATCTCTTCTTTGCATAAAGCAAGGTAGTTCTCATTCATCTGACAAGGACGAGCTTTAGTGGGAATGTCCCGTTCATTGAAATTATCAATGTATGGAGATCTACTACATGAGTCTTTCTTTCCCAGAAAGCAATTGGGTTGTCACCACAAACTTCCTTTTGGAATTTTTGGTGGCAATTTTAAATTTTTTCTTTGAATTTTGGGGAAGAAATTTGTTGTTTAAAAGTTAAACTAGCAATTTCTTTCTTGTAAATAATTTATATGCATAGACTTATTATTAAGCCTATTCATTTCATTTATGATAATTTCTTTAGGATTGGTGATAAACAGAATGTGATTTCTTTATCCCAAAGAAAATCTTGAATTCATCATCAATTCTAGTGATAAGCATTATTTTAAGAAAGAAGTTTCCAAAATAATAATGTGTGTCAAATTTTGACTAAAATAAAAATATTTGAATACAAATATCATCTTGACACACACGATGATAATTTTTACTTAATTTGTAAAGACTCACCGTCGGTGCCTTTAACCAGTTTTTTTCAAAATATTTAGAAGAATTATTCCTTCTTGTTTTAAATCCTCCACTACGTTAAATTTAGAATAAATTCTTTATTTATAATTAATTTGATGGAAATATACCATTTTTGGTATATTTCCTTTGAATATTTTGTAAGAAACCGGTTCTTGATTAGAATCCTTATATTTTCAAATGAATTGGGCGTCTTGATTAATTTCAAGATCCATTAGGCGACCATTCATTTGCTCTTGCTTTAACTTCTAATTTTAGTTTATTTAATTGCTTTAGCTCTGCTAAAGAAGCTAAATTAGAAGATGATGTACTTGCCTCAGATTTTTCTTAAATACTTCTGATAAGAAGTATATAGGAGGCTTGTAATTAAATTTTTCTAGTTTATCTTTCTTCTTATCATTAAGAAGATCGATAATTTTATCAGTTGAATCATCTTCATCTTGTGCTAAAAGTTTAATTAATTGGTCCTTTTGCTCGTGGGTGAGTTTGGACTTGTATTTATTATATTTTTATAATAAATTTGATTTTGCAGTTAGATTTATCAGTTATATCGATGAGGATGAAGATAAAATATGTTCTTCTTCTTGATTCTCTTTTAGAATTTTATCGGTTTTATCGGTTTGTTTTAACCCCGTCAATCGAAGTTCATTTAACTTCTTCTTGACGGTCCATTTGTTCGTAATGATGAATGACATTTATAATATTTTATTTCTCTTGTCTCTTCGATTTTAGAATCAGAGGGATGAGAGTACTTGTGTTCATGCGTGAATTTGTCACGTTTTTTTTATGTGATTTTTCATGTTTAGGAAAAATAGTATTTCGTGCTTTTCCCTTGTGTTTAGAAGATAAAGGGGCGTGACAGTTGAATTACAGAATTATTGCTCAAGTAGGCCTCTCATTTGATCTTTTAATTTAAGATCACAACAAATTGCTAAACTTTTACATGCGAAATAAGGTTTCCATATGTAAATTATTGGTGCTATGCAGCTATGATGAAGGCCTTCTTCCTTCTCAATGATAAAGGCCTTCATGGATGTTCATAATGAACAAAGATATTATCAACAAAGAACTTCCATGGTTCTTGAGATGGTGGAACTATTTTGGAGCAGAAGAAAATATTCTCCCAGATCCAATCAAAGAAGTCTTCAATGGCTGGATGGAAGCTGCCTCTAAAATGGGGGCTATTAATCCCAGAAAAATAATTCAAGGATAAAATCTAGCTCATTTCTTCGGGCCAAATCCCATGGATTTGGGTATACTTGGAAAGGACCCTCAATCGGTTGGAAGACAACTTTACTAAAATGGTGGAATTCAATCAATTTGAGGATAAGCTCAAGCAAATTAAAGCCATTATTAAAGCTTATTACGAATTAATGATCCCTCAAAAAACTGATTTTGAGCTAGATGACGGTACTACAAAGCATCAAAAGAAGGCGTTATCCTCATGAGAAGATTCAATATAAGGAACATCTCAAAAAAATCTGAAAATCAACAGGTGTTTAATCACCCTATCTATATCTGCGATAGTGGCGAGTCTTCTGACGGTGACGTGGAATCCGAAACTTAAATTCATAAAGCAGACCCACCAGAAGAAATAATTACTTTCCAAAAGTAGGCTTATCTTCACCAAGGAACCTACTTTACATAAGTGGGTCCCAAAAATATGCTACTTTCTAAAAGTAGCCATCTTATAATATTACCTTTGCTTTGCCTCTAAGCAAAGTATCTTTTTTAATAATAGTAGCTTTTCTTTAGAATTTAATAATTATCTTTATTTTAACTTCTAAACATTTCTCTTTGTTTAATAATTGTACCTTTGCTTCTAAGCAAAGTCTCTCCTGTGCCTCCACCTCTATATAAGGAGGCTCTGTCTATGTATTATGAATGCTCAGTGCTGAGTGCTCAGTTTTCCCTTCTCCTCTTCTCTTCTATTTTCTTCTTGTACTCTCAGTCTTCCACACTCATATCATGTGTTATTTTTAAGTTTTAATAAATAAGTGTTTTATATATCTGGTTTAAGTCTTAGAAAAATTTAATTATAAGCCTCTCTATTCTTATCGGAGTATTTAAGAAAAATCGAGCAAGTTCATCATCTTCTAATTCAGCTTCTTTAGTAGAGCTAAAAGCGAATTAAAGAAACTAAAATTAGAAGTTCACAAATTAAAGCAGGCGAGCAAATGAATGGTCGTCCAATGGATCTTGAAATTAATGACCAATTCATTTGAAAATATAAGCGATTCTAATCAAGAACGTTTCTTACAAAATATGCAAAAGGCAATATACCAGAAATGATATATTTCCATTAAATTAATTATAAATAAAGAATTTATTTTACCAAATTTTTGCTCTAGTTGATAGCGATTTAAATTATTCTAAATAAATATTTTGAAAAAATAAGCCGTAGGTTAAAGGCAGAATCTTTACAAATTAAGTATAAATTATCATCGTGGTCAAGATATTTGTATTCAAATGCCTTTTATTTTAGTCAAAATTTGACACAACACATTATTTTGGGAACTCCTTTTCTTCTTAAAATAATAATCTAGAATTGATGATCTTTGATTATTTTCTTTGGGATAAAATCACATTCCATTTATCACCAATCTAAAGAAATTATCATAAATGAAATAAATAATAATAATGCATATATAAATTATTTACAAGAAGAAATTGCTAGTTTAACTATTAAACAAATCTCTAACATCCTTCCTTGGTATCTCTCTTGTCTCTTTGTTTTAGAACGGAGGATGAGAGTGCTTGTGTTTTCATTTTTATGATGTGATTTTTCCACGTTTGGAAAATATCGAAATAAGGCATGCCTTCAATTAGCATTCTCTTCATTTGATCTTTTAATTTAAGATCAGAGCATATATCTAATCCGATTTTAATACATGTAGAAATAAGGTTTCCATATGTTAGGGTTTCATATGGGATGGTTCCATCATAGAGGCAAAGAGAAACCTTAACCTTTTCAGCAAATAGATTGAGAAGGACTTCAATGAATTTTTTGCTTCCAGTGAAGGCTATTGGCATCATAAAGTGTCATGACGCGTGCTAGAAATATATCCTTGTACCATCAAAAATGGGTTAAGGAGGGACATCTTAATTTTTGGAGTAAAGAGCGAGTTTTTTCTCCTTGATCTCTAATGGATCCAGCAAAATGATCTATAATTATTTGAAGAAGATTATAGACCGAATTTTCATTAGATTTTTGCTGTTCTTTTGGAAGATCCTTAATACTTAAGTCAATTTCACTAAGGAGGTCTTCCCTTTGAGGAAGAGTGAGAAAATTATCCCACCATCCTTTCAGAGTTCGAGAGAATCCTGAAATGATAGCTCGAGCGACAATATGTGGTTTTGCTTGATGTCTAGATTGAATAGCCGTAGTAAACATAAGCATTCGATAAAGGGTATGAATGATTTGATGTTCAGAAAGTCCATCAATATTCCATTCATATAAAAAATCTCCATCATAGGAATTTCCTATGAAATGAGTATCTTCTCAAATAATAAATCAGGAGGAGTGGGTTTTTTATAATAATGTTTTTCCAAATTTTTCTTTAGATAAGAAAGTTTTTGGATATCAAGAGGAGGATGAGGATCTTGTAATTCTTGAAAAAGGTTTTGAAATTTTTCAATATTACTTGATTGATCAGTATCAGTTTCGGTTGAGGATTCATTTGAATCTTCATCCGATTGACTGATATCTTCAAGAGCTCCTACATACTTTTCACTTAAATTTAGAATCAAATTTTGAATGTCTTCAAAAGGGGGTCCTAACTTAAGAGCCAGTTTAGGAGGTGGTTGGATAAAAGGTTTTACAAATGGGTTTATACTAGTAGAAGGTTTTTTTTGAAGCTTTGCTAGTTTTGGGGCTAGAAACTTTTTGTTTAAGCATGTGATCGATTTTAGACTCTAGGCTAAAAAGATGATCAGTGATTATTTGAAGTATACTATTATTATAATTAAGTTGTTTAATTACAGTAATAAATTTGTTTAGAATTTGTGGATCGGAACTTATTTTTCTGAAGTCTGCTAATTCTAAAGGTTTATCATCCACCATTTTTACAACTGATGGAGGATAAGATGCTTCAATTATTTTTCCTTACTATGTTTGCCATTTTTTGGTAGTTAAAACAACAACTTGAGTAGATTGAGCATAGTAACTGCAAAACCATGCTACGAGAGGAATAGTTGCTTTGGCTTGACTATTTCTTTCTCTCATTTTCTTGAAATATAAATCATTTATTTCGAGATGTTGGTCTTGAGAAGTAAAACTTCTATAAGTACAAAATTATCATACTTTGGTTGGAATTATTCCTTGAATAATCTCTAGTCTTAGAACCTATGTAGCTCATTAAGACTAAATTTAGGATGGAGTGGGAGATTGATTTTTCTCCTTTGGATGATAGATATGATTTTTATTTAGGCAAGGGCCTCAGATGGTTCAGGTGTGTGATCCATCTGAGGTTTCAGAAGGGATATAAATCCTAGAAAGTGTAATAGATCGACGAGGTTTGAATCAAACTTCAACATTGCCATCAGCTATAGTTCCAAATTGATAAATGATAGTTTTATCAATTTTGGGGAGAGACCATCTATTTAGGTCTTCTTCTTTCAAGGGGAACTCTACCATTTCAGAGTTCATGATTAAATTATTATTTCTCCTAATCGTTAGATTAAGTTACTTCAAAAAAAAGTAGAAGCCATATTACCAAAATGGGGAAAAGGAGAGAGGAAGATGATGCAGGGAGAATTTGAAACAAATCACCACATAAAGATAAAATAAACTAAGTATAAACCTCCATTAGAGAATTATTTTCCCAGACAGTCAACAAAAATAGGACTTACAACCCTTTCAAGCCTCACACAACAGGAATTTACGGCCATTTGTGATGAAGACAAAAATATAAACCTCTACCAGAGAATTATCCCAGAATGTCAACAATAAACATGACTTATCACCCTATCAAGCATCACGCAATAGGGATGGCCATTTGCGACGAAGACGGGATAAAGCCATGAGAGGAATGAACAAAGTACTGGTTTATCCAAAGCATGGTGAAATATAATAAAAAATCTCTAACATCCTTCCCCTCCCCAGGGATTTACCCCATCATGACTCTGATACCAGACTTACACCAGGATATATATAAAACCCTTATTTATTAAAACTTAAAAAGTACTTTTTAATCTTTAATAAATAAGGGTTTTATATATATCCTGGTACCGTGATATATAAAACACATATTTATTAAAGATTAAAAAGTACTTTTTAAGTTTTAATAAATAAGGGTTTTATATATATCCTGGTGTAGGTGGGTCTGCTTTATGAATTTAAGTTTCTCCAGTGGATTCCACGTCGATGCCGTCAGAAGACTCACCACTGTCGTAGATATAGATAGGGTGATTAAACACCTTGGCGAGTTGATTTTCGTAGATTTTTTTGAGACGTTCCTTATGTTGAATCTCGGTCTCATGAGGATAACGTCTTTTGATGCTTTGTAGTACCTCGTTTCTTGCTCAAAATCCATAGTTTTTGAGGGATCATTAATTGAATAAGCTTTAATAATGGCTTTAATTTGTTTGAGCTTATCCTCAATGTTGATTGAATTTCACCATTTTAGTAAAATTATCTTTGAAGGACCAATGATTGAAGGGGTCCTTTCAAGTATAACGTTACTCCAAATCCATGGGAGTTGGTAAAGAAAATGAGCAAGATTTTGTCCTTGAATCATTTTTCTGGGATTAATAGTCTCATTTTGGGGGCAGCTTCCATCCAATCATTGAAGACTTCTTTGATTGGATTTAGAAGAATATTTAATTCTGCTCCAAAATAGTTCCACCATCTGAAGAACTATGCCAGAAGTTCTTTGTTGATAATATCTTTGTTCATTATGAACATCCATAAATGTCTTCATTTGTCATTGAGAAGGAAGAAGGCCTTCATCATAGCTTGCATATAGCACCAATAATTTATGCCAATGTATGCGTAAATTAGTGGAGGATAAGAATATATTTTTCTCTTGGAATGGAGTTAGACCCCATTCACTTTGATGAAATATCTTTTGTATAATGCATTTTCTATACAAAATTGTATGGTTCATCTGATCACGAACATGATTAATCTCAATACGCTTTAATTGTATTAAATTTTTTTCATAATTTTCTCTTGAGAGATTAGATTCAAATGAAAAGGATTGTTTCCCAAATATCTTTCAAATAAGGCCCACAGATTATTTATTGAATAATTAGAGGGATTAATTTCAATAATATTCTATTTTATTTCTTCAAAGAAATAAATAGGTTCTTGTGCAACGACATCTTTTAGGAATGATATTGCAGCTTTTTTAGAGGGTTCACCCTTTTCAACCGTAGTTAAAGAGAAAGTACCATAAAGATATATCTTTAAATCAATTTATTGAATTGGATGTATTTCGCGTCCACGTGACCTCCACAAAAAGAAAGACTTCCTCAGTTAGGAGTGGTAATTCTTCCATGCGGGGTGATCCACCCGATCGTCCCTACAAGAATTCTCGAGTCAGAAAATCAGGAAGAGAATTTTCATTACCTTTAATGAATTCGATGTTGAAATCTGAAAGCGATTATATGATGCAAAATTTATTTTGAAACTAAATTTTTGACATCTTGTTCAATGATGTATTTGGAGGAATAGTCATCTGAAGGAGAAAATCTTAACTAAATCATCTTGGAATTTTGAGATGCACTTAATCACGAAAGCATTTCTTTTTTGATAATGGAATATTTTCGAGTAGGATTCCATTTACGAAAAAAAGCGAATAATTCTTCTTTAGAATTCTTTTTTTCTTTAAGAACCTATAGCCCTTATTAGAGGCATCGGTTTCAACAATTTTGAAACGGTAGGTCAAGATTAAGAGGGAAGGTTTTGAACCCTTTCTTTAATTTTTTATTACATGGTATGTATGAGACCATAGAGGATTCTTTTAATTAAAAGAGTGAGCATCTTTGGCAAGATTTTGATAGAAATCATCATGAGAGCTCCCAGAACCGTATGGTTTTATCTAAAATGATATCAAGAAATTTGTTAGCAAATTCAATACTTCTATTAATTGGTATAATAGAAGCATTGTATATATTATGGCCTAAAAATCTTATTTCAATTTGAAATAATTTGATTTTTCACTCAGAAATAATTAACCCATTTTTTAAAATTAATCATTTAAATATTTTTAGATGGTTGAAATGTTTATCAATAGTATTTGAGAACACAAGAACATCATCAATATAGACTAAAATATATTTAAAATAATCTCATGATATGCTGAAATTCAGAAGGTGCATTTTTTAAACTAAAGGGCATTACATTTGATTCGTAATGTTCAAAGGGCACTGTAAATGCTGTTTTATAGCGATTCGATTCTTTTATCTAGATCTGCCAATATCCTAATTTTAAATCAAATTTGGAAAATATATTTGCATTATGCAATCTATTTAATAAATCTCTTTTATCACGAGTGGAAATTAAGGAATTCTAGGGAACAGATACTTCTTGGGTGGAAATTGAACCTTTCCGACTTTGACCTTGGGACAAATGTGTGTCTGTATTATTATTGTGTGTGTGGAGTAATGATATGACTCATATCCTCAAATAGATATGAGAGGCAAAAGGAAAAGAAAAAATTCCAAGTTGGTAAGGACTTCACAACATAATCATATATAATAATTAAGATAGTGAGGGACAATTGACAACATTATAAATACTAAACAACGACCGATAGGATAAACAAAGAAAAGATTACAAGTATACTAATTGAGCATAAAATATTAATTATTTATAAATACAACATGTCCAGAATAGCACCAGAGCCAAAGATCAGCTAGAATGACAACAAGCTGCAATAACACACAAAAATCCCAAAGTATCACCTGAAGGATCCGAATATAGACAATTAAAACCTGCGAGTTATCCATAACAAAATGTAGATCAGAACCCAAGAATCAAGAGTTAAAATAAACAATTATATTAAAACTTATCTTCTTCAAGCTTCTTCCTCTTCTTCTCTTCCTCTGGCTCCTCTTTTCTCTGGTTATCTGTATCGCCATCCTCAAATCAACCCTAGGGTTTCCTTTCCCTCCTCGGTCTCATTCTCTCGGGGCTGCCGAAGAAATCGAAGAAATAAAACAAAGCCTGATTAAAGTTAGCTTCTCCCCGAAGATTCATCCCACGGCCCAGAGAAAGCCACCTTAACCCAAAGCAACAGATCATATTCATTCCTAAGGAACACGAGCAATCAAAATAGCGGAGCGTGTAACCCACTTGGAACCAAGACCGTTTGATTAAAGACCCACATCCAGGGCAAAAAAGAAACCAAGCCATCGGTTCAAGCCTCACTCAGAGAAATAATCCAAGTGATTAGATCCAATGCCAAGCACAAAGCTAATCCAATGGTTCGAAGGCGCAGATAAACCTTCCCAATTATCTTAACTCGTAGACCACTCGGTGGACTCAGAACCAAACTCAAGCCTAACCGGACCAGCCTCACTTCAAGGAATTCGAACCCTATCATTGGTGATCTTGTTGATTACCACAACTTAAAAAGCATACATCAAAAACACTAGAGGAATGTGTGGGAAGACTAAATAAAAGATGAACAAATGTATTACTATGAATGAAGTTTCAAGAAGGCTATCAATAGCCAAATTGAAATAAATTCTGACAATCGTGTATAATCTTATCTAAATTTTCTTCCAAATAGATCACACACACACCACACCAACAAAATACCAGACTTGTTAAGGTAGATATGCCTAGATTTAATGGAAAAAAATCCAAGAGGATGGTTGTTCAGCTTTTGAACTATAGCTTATCGAGGATCAAAATTCATAGTCTCTTATACATGGATGGACATACTTGGTATCAATGGATGCATGGAAACAAACCATTCATGGACACAGTTCAAAGAACAAGTCATACAAAGATTTGGACCCTCTATGATTTGAGAGGATTAGCTATAAAATCACTCAAGAATTCTATCAATTTGAGGAATTAGCTAACCAAATTTCAGGTATTCTTGAATTTTATAAAGTTATTTTGAATCGGGGCTTGAAGATAAAAGTAAAGAATTCTTTCTCTTTAACAAGCCTTCGGTTAGCTAAACTAATGGAAGATAATTAGTATGAGGTGTTGATGGCAAGAACTAAGATTCAATCAAGTACCAATATAAAATATCAACAACAATATCAACAACCCTACTCCCACACCAACAATGCCATTCATAACAATACTAATACCAAACCAACCATTCCAATACAAAGACTCACACCAACCTTAGAAGAAAGAAGAAAAAGGACTATGTTTTAACTGATGAAAATAGGGCCACATCTAAATCAAAACTATTTGCCCTCATGGTGATCAATGAGGAAGGGAGGACAACGCAACAAGAAAATCAAGAAGAAAAACATCAATACAAGAAGATATTCCGTAATGATGCATTCTGGTGTCAAATCCTAGAACCCTAAGACTACAAGGGATAATTAGAAATAAAAAGTGCAATCTTGATTGATGGTAACCCACAACTTTATCTAGTAAACTAGCTAGTTTATAGACCACGAACACCTGATCTTAAAGTATTAGTATGAACGGAAACTTTAAAATATTCAGAATATGCTCAATATTCTATCCAACTATAAGGATACACCTTCATCCGATTGCTATTTTAGCCAATCAAGGAGCAGATGTAGTATTAGGTGTTATGGCTAACAATTAGGGAATACAACAAAAAAAGAATGAAATTTAAGTATAAGGACACCTTGGTACAATGCAAGAAATCCAAGGTTAGCATCACATTGCACCGGTTCACCAAATTACATAATAAACATGAAATAACTTCTTACCTGCAAATAACAGAAGTCCAAAGTTCTGCAGAAGCTATAGCAAGTGAGTTCCAAAGCCTACTTGAAAATATTCAAGCAATATTATAGTAATACCAAGATATATTTCAAGCCCCACAGACCTTACCTCCCCAAAGGAGTATTGACCACCATATTAATTTAGCCCTTGGAACTCAACCAATCAAAGTAAAAAGTTATAGATACCATTTCTTAACGAAATTGAGAAACTTATAAAGAAAATCTTACGGTAATCCATTCTCTTATTTTAATAGAAAAAGGATGGAACTTAGAGATTACATTATTGGATTATAGCTCTAAATAAAATAATAATCCTGACGATTCCCATTCCCGTAAGAGCTTATGGATGAGTTACATGGAAACAATATTTTCAAAGCTAGATTTAAGATCAGGATATCATCAAATCAGAATGGCTGAAGAAGATATTTACAAAACTGCCTTTAGAACACATGAAGGGCATTATGAATTTCTTGCAATGCCATTTGGATTAATAAATGCCCCCTCAACATTTCAAGCAATGATGAATACTGATTCTAAATCTCTCAAAAATTAGTTTTTTTGATGACATCTTAATATACATCACTACAATAGAGCAACATCAAATCTATTTACAAGCGGTGTTAGAAAAAAAAGCGAAGATGCAGGTGTTTATCAAGCCATCTAAATGCTCATTCACACAAGAAAAATTAGTATTTAGGACATTTTATCGGTGGTATAGCGGTGGATCCCAAAAGATTGATAAGCATAGTTTTACCCAATTCACAAGCTAAGAGGGTTTTTGGGTTTAACTCTATTACGAAAGTTTGTAAACTATGCAATTACATCCCCATTAACATCAATGCTAGCTAAACAATAATTTTGGATAGAAGAATCAAAGCACCATTCACACAAAACTAAAATATGGTATCCTTACCGCTTTAGCTTTTCCAAATTTTTCTATACCCTTTATTTAAAACAGATGCCTCGTGCAACAATAGAGCGATATAGTTCAAAACAATCATCCTCTTACTTATTTCAGCAGTAGAAAGATGGAGACAATATCTATTAGGCAATAAATTCACTATAAGAACAGATCAAAAGAGCATAAGGGAGTTAATGCAACAGACAATTCAGACTCCAGAACAACAAAGATTTCTTATTAAACTCCTCAGCTTTGATTATACCATTGAATATAAACTAGGGATCACCAATAAGGCAGCTAATGCCCTATCCAGAAAAGCATACAATATAGATGAAATAGTAACAGCAGAAGGCTCAACACAACACACCTTATATGCTTATACTGTTCACAACCTTGTGATTAAAGAAGAAAACACAATCCAATTTTGAACTAGAGCAGCTAGAAATAAATTTCCAAGTCAATTATTTCCCAATTACAGATATACTAATGGGTGATATATTACAAAAATAGAATAGTCATATCAAAAGACTCTGAAATAAGAAATATGCTTATAAGAGAGTTACATTCAACACCAGTAGGAGGACATTGGAGAATTAAGAGGACAGGGGCTAGAATTACTTAATAATTCTACTGGAAAAAGATGAAGCAACATATAAAACACTTCATAGCCACATGTCCAGTATGTCAACTGATCAAATATGATACTCAAAAACCTGTAGGATTACTACAACCCTTACCTAATCCAACAGCCATTTGGGAAGAAGTATCAATGGATTTTATCATAGGTCTACCCAAAGCCCACAACAAAACTGCTATACTAGTAGTAGTAGATAGACTTTCAAAGTATGCTCATTTTCTCTTCCAACTTATTTACACCACCTACATAGCTCAAACTTTCATTTGACATAGTTAACGCATGGAATTCAACAAGCAATAGTTTCAGAGAGAGATCCTATCTTTATGAGCAATTTTTAGCAAGAACTATTCAAATTGAGTGGAACAATATTAAGCCATAGATGCTTATCATCATCCTCAATATGGCCAACAGTCAAATAAAATATTAGAACAATAACTAAGAAGTTTTATCTTAGAGACACCCAAATTTATAATTTCTCTCATGCGGCAAATAATACATCCATTAACACTTCCACAAAAATGACTCCTTTCCAAATAATATATGACAGATTACCACCTAAAATTATACCCTATAATGGCAATATAGCCACCGATATGGAAGTGAAAATATTACTACAACAAAGGGACATTGTATTACAACAACTGAAGAAAAACTTACATAGAATGCAACAAATAGCAAAACACAGAGCTTTAGTTTAAAATAAATGATCTAGTATTAGTTAAATTACAACCATGGATAGATATCGATCAAAGAAACCCTATACAAAGGCAAAAGATAATTATTATGGTCTTTTAAAGTTCTACGAGAAGTAGGGATTGTGGCTTACAAAGTAGACCTTCCGAACAAAGGATTCATAATATTTTCCATGTCTCTAGACTTAGGCAATTGACAAGATTCAAAATTCACTATTACCTACTCAATTCTTAGAAGGCATCCCTACCCATCAAGATTTTAGATCAGAGGATAAGAATACAAGGAGACAAACTAATCACAGAAGTATTAATACAATGAGAAGGTATCCTAGAAACAGATACTTCTTGGGTGGAAATTAAGGAATTCCAGGGAACCTTTCCTGACTTTGACCTTGGAGACAAGGTCAATGTGTGAGGGGGGGAGTAATGATATGACTCCATATCCTCAAATAGAAGAGGCAAAAGAAAATTCTAAGTTGGCTAAAGGACTTACAAGATAATCATATATAATTACTGATAGTGGAGGGACAATATGAAACATTATAAATACTAAGCGAGACCGATAGGATAAACAAAAGAAAAGATTACAAGTATACTAATTCATAAAATAATTATAATTATTGACTACAAATACATGTCCGAATAACATGAAAGATGTAGAATGATTTGACACAAAAAAATCCCAAAGTATCACGAGGAAGACAGCAAATAATAGACAATTCCAAAAAAAGATTATCCATAGAATGTAGATCCAGAATCAAGAGTTAAAATAAACAATTATATAAAAACTTATCTTCTTCAAGCTTCTTCCTCTTCTTCTCTTCCTCCGACTCCTCTTTTCTCACTTTATCTGGGTGCCATCCTCACCGATCGAAACCCTTGGTTTCTTTTCTCGACTCTCATTCCTCTCTGAGTGTCGGCTCATGGTCAAGAAATGAAACAAAGCCGATTAAAGTTAGCTTCTCCCAAGATTCATCCCACAGAAAGCCACCTTAACCCAAAAAAGCGGATCATTTCCCAAGGAACACAGGCAAGGGATCAAGCGACCAATTCTGTGTAACCCACTACTTCCCTTAGGAACCAAGACCGTTTGATTAAAGACCCACATCCAAGGGCAGAAAAGAAACCAAGCCATCCGACGGTTCAAGCCTCAGCTCAAGAGAAACTCAATCTAAGTGATTAGATCCAACGGCCAAGCACAAAGGCACTAATTCAACGGTTCAGAAGGCACCCGATAAACCTTCCCAATTATCTTAACTCACCCGGGTTCAGACCACTCAGTGAGGTGACTCACTGAACTAAACTCAAGCCTAAACGGACCAGCCTCACTTCAAGGAATTCGAACCCTATCAGAATCTTTCCCGCTCCACCTCCGAGCCAATTTTATGGACGGTTCCAGTGATTGCAGGGGAAAGGGAAGGAGGGAACTGGGCGCATCATGCGTATTCCTAGGCGCGCTCGCGAATGTCAGTCGCCGTGGCCCAAATCTCCTTCTGTGGAGATTCAGGTTGGTTGATGTTAAATTAAATCAAGTTCCATGATTGTTTCAAGTGGTTGAGGGAATTGATGGCAAGATTTATGCATGATTTTTCAGATTCTCGCTTGAAATTGATTCTAAAATAAACTAAGGGTTTTAGTAGACGGTAACATGAAATTGGTCAAAACATCTTCCGTCTACGATGATTTTGGCATTGTTAAAATTAGGTCAAAATAATCCAAATAGTAAGAGCAACTATCAAATTTAAGTGAAACAAGGAAACTATCAAAATTTGTTAATAAACACGAAACTACGTTGAAATCATCAAAACTCAAATAAAAACTCTTGTAAAAGTATCTCATTATTATTTTAAAGATTTAATCGATGGATTTTAATAATATATTTTGTCTAGTATTTTAAACTTCATAAATAAAGTAAATACAAAAAAAACTATGAATTCTTTGTAGAGATTATTATGTGGAGAGTCTTGAGTAACTCTATGTACAACTTCAATAATATAATGCTATGTATATATTGATTGTGAATTCTTTGTATTATTATATTATTAACTGCATTAATACAAAACATTTAGGTATACTTCAAAATACAATAAAGACACAATTATTCATAGCTAATATACTACGATTATATATTAATGAGCATCATATAGTACTATATTATTAGAGTTCATATAGAAGCTATATCTCAATTCCACATTTAATAATTTTGATTCAATGAAACATAAATGTGAATGAAAAATGGTTAAAAAACTTATTCATGCATGATTTTAAATTTCAGCCAAAAAATGACCTGAAACTATCAAAGCTGATTGAAAAATAGTTATTTCTTTCGGTTTGGATAGTTTAAGTAAATTTGATCCAAATTATTAAAACTCAAATGAAATAAGGTTCAATCAAATCTTAACCAAAAATAATCTATTTATATTTTTAAGATATATAAAAATATAAATATTGAAAATTAATTAGGATATTTACAAATTAATCATTTAAAATATATATATTTATAATTTAATCATATTTATTTATTTAATTAATTATAAAACTTATATATTTGTACATGATTAAATCATTAAAAATTTTACAAAAAATGAAAAATATGAGTAGGGTTTTTGTTGAATTTTAATATTTGAATTTCAATTTAAAATTTTGATGTTGGAAATAATTAATTTATAAATATATAAAAATAAAATGATATTATATGTAAAAGCCCCAAAATAATTTTGGGTGGAGCTGGAGGTGGTGGTGGCGTGGCGTGGAAGGGAGTCTGGCGGTGAAGAAGGCGATGGTGCGGCAGGCGTCGAGGAGTTATTGTGTGACGTGCAGTGAGGAGGAGCCCCGGCTGGACCATCAAGCGGTGGCCTCCTTTGAGCTTCACCATTCTCATTTCAGTCTCCAGAGTAAGCAAATAAAATTCTTCTTCTTCTTCTTCTTCATATATAAGCCAGAATATATATATATATATATATATATATATATATATATATATATATATATATATATATATATATATATATATATATATATATATATATATATATATATATTCTTGCTTATCGAACCTTAAAATTTTTGTTTTTTTTTTTTTAAAATTGAAGCTATATTATGTTTATTAATTAAAAGTGAGTAAAATAATTAATTATATGAAAAAAATTAATAAAAAATTTAACAATATCGATAATGACAACTTTTTTTATATATTAGATTGAAATTAGAACTGAATTCTTAAACGTTGGTTTTATTTTCTCCATTGACAGTGGTGGGTTTAGAATCCCTCAAAATTATTTTGAGAGCTATATTGGATAAGCTTGTAAATAGAAAATATATTTTTAAAAATAGTGATTTACTTTTATTCATTTTGGGTGTGAAAATAAAATCATCATCTTTTAAAGTATTTTGAGAAGATTAATGAAATTTAAAATTAATTTTCCTCTCTGACTAAATTTAAATATAATAAATCTATTATTTTTTAAAATACTATTTAAAGAAGATTTGCATACATATCACACAATTCCTATGTATTTATATTTCTAATACTTCATCTATTCATGAAAAAATACATTTACTTTTAAAAATATAATAATTCTAATTTTTTTTATAATGTTAAAAATTTAAATGTTATGTATATAAATATTAAAGTTTTGATATTAAATATATAAATATATGAGAATTATATATTTATGATATGTATGTAATGCAGGTCTCAACAAAAGTGACAAAATTAGAGATAGGAGGAAGAAGCTTCTACCTCAAAACAAAACCAGCAGCCATAATAGCTTCAATTCTGGAAGGAAGAAAGCGATAATGGCTTCTGCACTGAAGTGAATCAAAGCCATCAGAGCACAGAGAGCCATAACTCAACAGTAATTTCTTCTCATCCATTCTTCACCACAATCGGAAGAAATTTTAATAAAATTGAAAGGAGAACTAAAAAATCTGCAAAATGATGGTTTGTTTTTCTGTGTTTGATACCAATTTGTAAATTCTGAGCTATTTTATACTGTTTTATTTTATTTTTTTTTTCTGAATTTTTTCTGAGCAGAAAGCCATTTGTTTTAGTTTGATGGCTTTATTACAGATATATCTGTGTAATAAAAAATATAGTATACAGTGTATTCTAAAAAGACTATAGAGAGATGTAAGATTAATGTGTGCAGATATTGTAACAATTATGATGGAAATAAGAACATAATTGGTTCGGAAAAGTTTTTTTTTTTTTTTTTTTTGAGTATTGCAGTAAATTTAGAGCCTTTTATTATGTTAGACTTGACTTGAAATTAAAAGTTGAACAAATAAATTAAAATTTAAATACAAATATCTTTTAGTTAAATCAATATTATAAATCATATTTTTGTCTGATATAATAATTGAATATAAAATAAAATAAAATAATCTAAGCTTTCAATTGAATATAAAATTAAAAATAATTAGTTTTGCATGAAAGTAAAATATTAATTGAAATAAATTAGATTTAAATGCATCATGTGCCATCTAACATGATATATTTTTCTATTAAACAAAAAAAAAACTTAAAATATATTTTTAAGCAAAATTAATTGTTAAAGATATTTTTAATTACCATTCCAAAAAATTAAAATAACTTATTAGTCTTTTACTTTATAGCTTTTTCATTCTTATCATACTCATAACACATGTTTAATATACATATCATTAATTTATTTATTATTTTCTTAATAGGATACTTTTATGATATGTCGACACTTGCAAACATAAACTTTGATATAAAATCATGTGTCATTTTCAATATATATATATATATATATATATATAATGTGAATTTAAAAATATTGAAATGTAAGATGTGATAATTAAATATTAATTTAAATAATTATATTCCAATTATATTATATTTTAAATTCAAAATTATATAATATGAATTAATCATAAAAAAATTTTATTTTATTTAATTCACGAGAATATGACTAAAACTTTGAAGCGCTCATTTGAAGATTATGAATGAAAGCTCTCTCATCTTTTAGAACTCATGAAGAAGAAAAAAATTCCTTATCTAAAAGAAGATATAGTTCATCTCTATCTTTCAATTGAAATACCTTGTTCGATTCATAACAATTTGAACAAGAAAAAAAGAAATGCCTACCCTACACTTTATATTATTGTTGTTGACCCATAGTTTTCATGCACACTATGCAAGGATCAATTCATTCATGCAGAACAATAGTTAATCATTATTGTGAAACAATAGAAATCTCTTAGCCATAAAAACCTTGCCATAACTCTGGTGGATCCCTATTGGTTCCGAAAGCTCCTCTTTTGAGGAACAGTGAGTCCTGAGATATGAATTGGGAGAGAAGAGATTAAAATAGAGTTTTAAATAATACAAATTTTCGTTTTTTATTTTATTTTGATAATTTCAAATATGAAAAGGTAAGGGAAAAATAATCAAAAAAAGTAATATCAAATATTTTATTATTGTGACATTATGGTTTACTTGTTTCCAAAGAGACTCACTTCACATGCCCTTATACTGGGATCGCTTGGAAGTGGTACAATTGTTGTTATTAAAAATAATAATTTTTTTTAAAAATATTGTTAATATTAAAATTTTTCCTTTAAAATATCGAACAATCATTTTCTTATATTTACCATATTGCAATTAATAAAATTTTATAACAAAATAAAAATTTACTATTTATAATTAAATATCTGAACATAACAATTCTCACTACAACAACAACAACAACAAGCCTTAATCCCACTAGGGTGGTTTACAATGAATCCTTAGTCTCCATTGATTGTGTCTCCATGTGTCAAATTCTCATTTAATTCAAGTATACTAAGATCATTTTATACATCTTAACCAAGTCTTTTTAGGTCTACCTCTACCCTTTCTTAACATAAGGCAAATCTAATGCATCTACTCTCCTAACCGTCATCGGACGGACGGCTTTATGTGGCCAAACCATCTAAGGCGCTTAATTCTCCCTAATCTTATCATACTACCTACTCCAACTTTTTCCAACATACTCATTTTGCATTCTATCTCTAAGAGTAAAGCCACTCATCCACGAGCATCCTCATCTCAAACACTTAACTTAGTCTTATGCTTCTCTTTATTGGCCATCATTACACCATAAGTCATTGGTCTTACCACCATCTTATAAAATTTTTCTTAAGTTTAAGTGGAACTTTTCTATCACATAATAGGCAGATGCATTCCTCCACTTCAACCATCCAACTTGAATTCTACTAATAACATCTCCATCTATTTCACCATCATTTTGAAATGAGAGCCTAAATATCAATCGCTCACTCTTACAATGACTTGATCACCTAAAGTCACAAACTATCACTAAAACTTCTACAACTAAAATTACACTCCACATTAGGTTTTAGATCTACTTAAGCTAAAACCTTTAGACTTAAAGTTGACCTCCATAATTAAAAGTTATTAGTAAATTCTCATTCTTATCATACAAGAAGAATATAAAAAAGCATACTTAATAGGTACATCTTCTTGTAAATGCCTTGTAAAACATCCATAACAAAAGTAAAAAAGATAATGCTTAATATCCTGTGTAATCCATATAAATAGGAAAATATTTTGTTAAATATGTGTTTGGACATATTTCTAGTATAAATATTAATGACTTGAATATAACCAATATTAACTCCTTGTTAGAACTCTCCAAAGAACATCTGAGACATTATCATAAGCTTTTAAATCAATAAATATCATATGTAGATCCTTCTTACTTTCTCTATGCTTTCTCATCAAACCTCTTAACAAATGTATAAAGCATCCATGTAGATCTACGCATGAAAAAAGACAAGAAACTTAGTCACATCATAACCTATGTTCCATTACTCTCCCATAATTTTAATGTAAGGCATATTAACTTAATTCTCATAATTTGCACACTCTTGTACATCACCTTTATTCTTAAATAAAGGAATCAACAAACTCTTTCTCCACTATCGACATCTTTTAGTCTTTAAAATAACATTAAAAAAGATTTGTAAAAAGAAATTCCTTGATCTAAACATTTTACACATCTATTGGAATATTATTTATCGCTTTTCCATATTTTATTTTCTTTTAAAGCTTCATTAACTTCATTTACTAATCAATTTTATAGAAATAATATATTTTTTTTTTGTTATTTAAATCAATATTTCATCCTTATTGAAAATTTATCAAATACCTCATAATATTTTCAATATTTTTCTAAAAAAAAATTTATAATTTTCATAATAAAAAAATTTAACTATGTATTACTTCTCCTATCTCTTCTCACTAACATAAGAGAGATTCCGCACTGAATAAAGAACAATAAAATCCTCAATTTGAAGCAGTCAAGAATCCAAAGGAAAATAAACAGAAGATGATAATTGTACTTCCTTAATCCAAATCAGTTCCACTCCCCAATAGAAGAAAAGTTTACAAGTTCCAACACTCAAAAGAATCGAGGAAGCTTCGCTTGTCTAAACCAAATTTCCAGCAGAGACTGCACCAAGTATTCTCTAATCCTTCCTCGCTTCAATAAACTCGTCGGATGCCCTTGCAATAATAATTTCTAATTTATCTCCCTGAAATAGTTGAAACGCACTATAAATAAAGAAATATATATAAATATAAGCAAAAACTATTTCTGCCTAAAAAATTTTACGCAAGGACATGGCTTCTCCTCAGATCTCATGCAACCGCACCTCATGCATTTGTAAAAATGGAGGAATATGGCAGTTAATATGATCATAAGATCAAAGGTCGCTCAAAAGCTGCATCGCTTTTGAGTTTGGTTTGATCCTGGTTCGAATCATTTGCATGTATATATGTGTGTGTATGAATGCGAATAGGTGTGGGAGTGTATCGTATATTTTGAGCTGAAAATTTAGCTCAATAGACCAAAATTAGAATCAATTTCAATGAGATAAGTTTGGCTCAAATTGAATTCATATCATGTTAGCCTATAACTTTGATCAAATCAAAATCGGATCAAATGCAAGTATCAAATTGAATGAATTTGAACCGATTCTCGAGATCATATCGCTTTGGCTCAAGTTCAAATCATTAACAGAGCTGCATGAACATCATGTTGGGAGGCTCTTGATCCAATGTTATTATTTTTTTGCAGGGGAAAATATCACTCTTTAAAAATGCTAATAAATAAAAATAAGATTGGAAAACCTACGGTAAATATCTTTCTCAGAGTTGAGGCAAAAACATCTTTGACAAGATCAACTACTTCGAGAGCGGTGTCACAAAGATCCCGTTCATTTTTTTTTTAAGCTTTAGAAACTAGAAAAATTGAAACATTCAATTCTAACAAAATTCACTAAACCAAAATAAAATAAAATAAAAACATCTTACCTTAGCAGGTAATAACAAGGACTAGGAGACTTCAGCTGGTTGTCTAAAATAGGCACGATGAGGGTTCCACCTGTTCCTTGGCAACTGTAACCGACCCTCTCATAGGATCCAACGGCATCATATGAATAGACACAGCCCTTCCCTAAACAGGAGGGCAAAAAGAATAAAGAATGGAGTGGAAAATAGCTTGAAGAGATTGGGGAAAACAAGAAGATACTCTGTCCACACCAATAATATTGAATGTATAGTAAGGGAAGAACCTTTTATAGTACAGAGTATTTGAAAGAAGCCAGCCATTGCAGGTACCATTTGTTTGTTGTGTTGGTGCATATATCTAGAAAGAAAAGGTAAAAATTACTCCCAAAAAAATTGTAGATATTATACGGAAGCACTGCAGGTGAATGCAATCAAGATAATGTCTAATTCAGTCTAATAATCATGCTTGTTTCATTAGGCCTACGCAGTTGAACAATATAAACAATGCTGATTTTTTAAATGTGCTAGACAAATGATAGAGTATCATCATTAGCCTTATCTTGGCAAATTTTGTTGTTTTTCAAAACAAAAGTAGAAAGTTTTCCAATTTCAAGTAACCAAATGGGCATATGGTTCACGCCTTATGAAATAATATAGCCAAGTCAATTCTTTTATGGGATCATTTAAGTCTACAAACACAATAAGCCAAAGTAGTTAAGTCTTAACGTGGACAACTCACTCAAACTATATGAAAATCATGAAAACTAAGAAAAGAGAATTTTATTAGTTTAAACATGTTTTAATTTCAATTATGTTAGACGAAAGTAATCATATCTGAATCACAAAACAAAATGCTCAAGAGAGTAATGGACTCCACAACCCATTTCTTTATGATTGATCCCTTCCTCCAATAATTTTCTTAGCAATGGTCTCGGACCTCCACCTTATGCACTTAAACCAAGCTCTTCCCCTTACTCAAGCTTGTTTTGATCCCACATAAAACCTTTATTGAATTTCTCAAATTCTTTTATTTCTTAGTCTCATTTTTCTCAACTTACATCAAGAACATCATAGTCCGCTATTTATCCTAGCTTCCCTCTTTTCAGCCAAGTTGAAGCCTCCTCCATACTAAACAATAAAAAAAAAAGAGCTCTCCATATGATTAACTCTTTGATTTCCAATTGCTCATGTTAAAACATTTAAAAAAAACCATACATAATAAGTTGGGAAGTCTTGTGCTTAGTTTAGTTCCACAATGCCACTACTCAAAAACGATGACAAAGGAGTTTCATCAAATGATCTCAAGTCATTCCCAACACGGCATGACATCATTGGAAAGGGAAGGAAGTGACTTCTCCCAAACAGGGACTAAAACTTAAAACATAAAAGTTTCAGCATTAGATGGCAACAAGTCACTCCAAACAAAAGCATGACATAATAAATTAACTCAATTTTAACTTTTCATTAAGTTATAAAAATCATATTTCCTAACCCAAAAATAATGAAAAAAATAACGGTAATAAATCTGTACATAGTTAAAAATAAAATAAATAATTTAGGAAATAAAGTTGCCCGGTCATCAAATTAATTAACAATGCAAATCATGATGTCTTGTAAAATAAAGTATCAATTAATCCTAGTCATCCAAATATATAGTTGGAGGTCAAGACTTCTATGATCTTCTGTAATGGGTGTAAGATAAAGTGACGATACTTCTAAATCCTCACTATCACATCATTTCAACATGTGTGCATTCCCTTCTATAAATTCCATAAAATCCAACACAAATCTTGAGGTGTTAACCAAGATCATTTAGTCCAACCCCAAACAACACTTGAGGCCAACCTTAGAGCCATCCAATGGCCTTACTCCAACCATCAACAATATGAATCTTGAGACTTAGGGCCCGTTTGGGACAGCTGCAAGGATGCGGCGCGGTTTACACCGCACCGCATGACTGTTTGGATTCGCATCTATTGGCCAAAATTTGGGATTTTGAGCCGCAGCTACCACGAAGCTGGGACTCGAGGCATCCTTCTACAGCCCGCGGTCTATGACTTTTTTTTCCTAAATTAGCCCTACGCCTCCGCATTTTAAATCGTGCCAAACAGCTTCGGGCAAGAGAGACGAGAAACCGAAGAGACATTGTTGCAAATAGTATTTATTAAGTAATTATTATTTAACTTTCCAAAAAAAGTTATTATTATAATACATGTTTTAATCTGATTAATTAATTTTTTAAATCTAAATTACTATTATGATTTATTATATAATTATTAATGAGAATATTCTTAAATTAAATTTATGCTTAATTAATGAAAATATTGGTTTATTTAAAAATTAAATACTACATTATTTTAAGCTAATTATGATTAAATAGTTTAATTATAATTGATATAAATTTGATGCTTTTTTAATTCATAACTAATTAATTTAAAATAAAATATTGATTAATATTTAATTTATTTGAATTAATCTTATTAAATTAAATTAAATTTAAATGAGCTTTATCTAATTTAATTTATTTATTAAAATTTTAGTTTATGATAATTATAATTTAATAAATTTAATTATAAATTGTATATTTGATAATTAAATGGTTTATGATAAATAAATAAAAATTAAAAATATTGATTAATGTTTAATTTATTTAATAAAAATTGATTATTGATCAATTACTTTAGTGAATAATTAATTAGAGATTTACTAATTAATATTAAACTATATATTTATAATTTATTAATTTATTAATTTTAATATTAGTATTATTTATTATGTGATATATAATTTCTTAATGTAATTTAATGGACTTATGCTTCTATATGATAATCAATTATCTTATTTTTACTCGTTAATAACATTTTATTACACAAATAACTATAACAGTAGATTTTGACCGAAGTTTTTCAAATGTAATCATACCAACAACAAAGAACTCGCTAGGCTTCTTCTGCACCAACTTCACAACTAGTTCTCAAACAGCTGCAACTATCCCAAACGGGGCCTCAAAATTGATATCCATTCATCCATTACCCTAGAGGTAGAATGGTTTGTTGGGGATCTCGAAGATGGTATCTCCATTCTTAACCCTCCAATTAACTGGAGAACAAAAATACAACTCAATCAAAGACATTTTAATCCAATAAGGATAGTGAAAAAGTCTCCTATATCCATAATCTACCCCCACAAAAGTGCCATATTATCATCCTAACATTTATTAATACCCTCTTTCAAGAAAGATAAAGTAATTATGAAATCCTTGAAACCAATTTGATTTTTGATATTTCGTAGGAAACACTTGAATAAATCATTCTTTTCTAAGCATACAATCCCACTTATTGGCATGATAATCAAAGTGCCTTCTCAAAAAAAAAAAAAAATTCCTAGGGGTAAACTTGCCTTTTCTTTGATTGAGTGTGAGAAAGCTAAAAAAATCTAAGGATGTTCACAATGTCTTTGGAGAAAGTACTCCCCTTTGACGCCTTCAAAGCCTTTCCAATAATTATTATCGACTACTCAAATCATCCAAACCTAGTCCTCCTTTTGGGTATAATTAAAGTGAAGCAGGCCCTAAAACTTTTATCAAAATTTAATTCCTACTTATATCTTCTTATGATCACAAAACCCTAATCTTCATAATTCTCACCATATGTGTGCACTTATGCAAAATTTTAAAAAAAATCTCTCGTTCTAGGAGGGGTCTCAGATTATAATCAGAACCCTAACTTGTTACCCATTATCATTTGTTAAGGATTTTCGTAGTAATCGCAAAGGAGATACCACTGGTGACAGCTTTAGATCATAAAGTGGAAAAAGATTTGCTGCAACAAAACTCATGGTTGGGGAATATTAATACAAATAGTATGATTTACAGTATAATTTCATGTAATGAAAATTGAGAATTCACTTATCATACATCGCCAATTAATTTAACTTTCTTTAGATGTAAATAGGCAATACTAGAATTAAAACCCAACAACAACAATAGCAACAAGCCTTTATCCCACTATGTGGGTCGACTACATGAATAATTTCTCTCCATTGTATCCTATTAAGTGTTAAATCCTCATTTAATTCTAATAAACTAAGATCATTTTTTTATACATCCTAACCAAGTCTTTTAGGATTACCTCTACATTTCTTAATATAAGACGCTCTAATACATCTACTCTCCTAACTGGATCATCCACAACCAAAGCTTTATTGGGCCAAACTATCTAAGCGACTCTCTAATCTAATATATCATTATAGCTACTACAACCTTATCATGTATATATTCATTTCAGATTTTAGCTCAAAGAGTCAAGCCACTCATCCTACATGCATCCTCATTGCAATACCTAACTTAATTTATGATTCTCTTTATTGGCCAACATTATATACCGTAAATTATTGTAGGTCTTACCACCATTTTATAAAATTTTTCCTTAAGACTAAGCGGTGCTTTTCTATCACACAATAGGCCAGATGTTAGTCATCCAACTTGAATTTTACTTTAATCCCCATCTAATTCAACATCATTTTGAACAATAGACCGAGATATTGAAACGCTCACTTTTTAATGACTTGATCACCTAATGTCACAACCTCACCATTAAATCTTTTATAACTAAAATTACACTCCATATAAACTAGAATTAAAACCCAAGAGATAGAAAAATAATAGAAATAAATTGAGAAATTCATGGAAGAATTATAAACACAAAATCAGTGAGCAAGGTGATTTTAATTTCCACAAATTAGATTTTAAATTAAAAGCACTAAACAAGCACTCAAAAGAATCACACATTCAACTTCAACTCATAAGATTGAAACTAGAAAGAGAAACTTCATTCAAGCCAAAAGTTCTAATTACACGCTAAACAATTATCTATAGAATCGACATAATCGAGGCTTAAAGGATATGATTGGCATATAAGTCTAAGTTTCATCTAAGTTTAAATTAAAATCTCAAAATTCTCATATAAGAAGCCAATCACATTAAGCTCATCAGCCAATCCTACCACAAAATCTGCAAAAACCTCATAGAATTCTTAAAGGCATGCCCTTTCTAGCAAACCAAATGCCAATACCACAAACTAAGAAAACAACAAGATCCAAAATTATTGCATCCCCTAGTGTTCAAAAAACCAAAATGCAAGCATTGAGGTCAAGAAAAGGACTATACATATTTCCAATATCGCAACTAACATAAAAACATAAGAATCAAACACCACCACCCTTTACAATAGAAATTTCAAATTAAAGGACAAGATTACCACCCAACACCACAATAATTCCAATTAATCAAAATAATTATAAGAGGGTAAAGCCACCAAATTATAAGTAAACCACCCCTCCAAACTCCAACATAACCCCACATGAGGCTAGAAATGAGGCTCGAACTTGAGGTCAAGCTCAGCTGGTCGAAGTATTATGAGACTCGAGAGCACAATGAGCTCGTCAGCAGGAACAAGGGCTACAAAAATTTTGACAGAGAAATTGAAAAGGCGACAACAAAGGGAGAAGTCGACGATTACAACAAGGTTACTTTCCTTCTTTTGAAAAAAAAGAGCAACAATAAAGTAATTTCAAATAAAAACATCAGCCATAAAAAACTTTCCTTTCTCCACACCAAACGAGAAAGATAAGAAGATAAGAAGAAAAAAAGAAATTGTATATATATATATATATATATATATATATATATATATATATATATATATATATATATATATATATATATATATATATATATATATATATATATATGGGGGAATACAACTTTTTATATAAGGTTATGACTATTTTAAATACATATTTTTTATTAACGAGTCAACTCGATGAACCAATGAACCAAGTCATATCGAAACATGACTTGATAAGCTCAACTCGTGAGCTCAATATCGAACGAGTTCAAGTCGCTCACTCACTTACACCTCTATGGGAATAAATACAAAGATTTCCACCAAGCCCTATCATTATGATATTGTCTCTTAACCAAAACTCTCTTCCATTTATTTGATTTTTATTTTTAGAAGTGATGTTTTTTTTGTTCTTTACTTTTAATTTTTTTTATTTTTTATAAGATGAAAGTTTTATGATTGTTTGATTTCTAGATCCACCTTTGTTTATTTTTTTTTTATTCATTTATTTTGGAGAAGAAATTGATGTCAAGATTTTTTATATCTATTATTTCAAGGATGAAAATTGCTATCTTTGTTTCCTCTCAAATATCATGCTAAGATTTTCTGGCTAGCTTAGGGTTATACTATTTTAATGCAAAGTTAAAAGAGGTAGATAATTCTAATATGGAAGATTTACATACATAGCACACAATTCTTATGTATTTACATATCATAGCTTAATGTTTGATATTCACAAATATAGCAATTTTCTAAGCATGAAAATGTGCATTTCACTTTAAAAAGTTAATGATAATGCTATTTTTGATGTAATATTAAAGATTTAGGTGTTATGTAAATATTAAAGATTAGATGTTACATATGCAAATGTATAAAAATTGTGTGATATGTATGTAAATGCCCTTCTAATATTCATATCATATGATGCTAATATAAAGAGATTTTAAATAGGTCAATAACAAATAAAATGGGTCCTTTCCAAGTATAACGTTCCACCCAATGTCAAATTCAAAGGTGCATTTTTAAACCAAAGGGCATTACGCTCCATTCGTAATGTCCCAAATCAGAATGCTATTTTATACGATCCGATTCTTTATCTGACCGCCAATATCTTGATTTTAAATCAAATTTGGAAAATATTTTGCATTATGCAATCTATTTAATAAATCTTTTATTAGAATTGGATATCAATCCATTTTAAAACTTTGTTTAACGCTTGCAATTAATTATAAAGTCGCGGTCCTCTTTCCTTTTCTCAATTCATAAAGATAATGCTATACACCAAGAGGAGTAGGATTGTTGAATTATTCCTTTCTTTAATAAATCAGCAATCTCTTCTTTGCATAAAGCAAGGTAGTGCTCGTTCATCTGACAAGGATGAGCTTTAGTGGGAATGTCCCGTTCATTGAAATTAGGAGCTCTCAATTATGTAGTTGATTTTTATCAAAATCTTGCCAAAGATGCAGCCCCACTCTTTGACAGATTAAAAAATAATCCCCCACCATGGTCTGATACTAATACCATGGCAGTGCGCAAAATTAAAGAAAGGGTTCAAAACCTTCTCTATCTTAATCTTGGGACCTAGTCAAGAACTCAAATGGCGAGTTCCCCTTGAAAAAGAAGACCTAAATAGATGGTCTCTCCCAAAATTGATAAAGCTACTATTATTAAATAAAAGACTACTTTGCTGCAGATTTTACAAGATATATGAGTTTATTTTTAGTAAAATTATTCTTCCCAAGGAACACGTAAGACTCCCACCATCGCAGAGATGTGATAGAAAGTGATTAAACACCTTGGTGAGTTGATTTTCATGTTTTGAGACGTTCCTTATGTTGAATCTCGCCTCATGAGGATAACATCTTTTGACTTTGGTACTGCCTTGATAGCTCAAAACCATAGTTTTGAGGAGATAAAGCTTTAATAATGGCTTTAATTTGCTTGAGCTTATCCTCAATGTTGATTGAATTCCACCATTTTAGTAAAAATTGTCTTTGAAGGACCAACTGATTGAAGGGGTCCTTTCCAAGTATAATGTTCCAGCTCAAATCCATGGGATTTGGCTGTCCGTGAAGAAATGAGCAAGATTTTGTCCTTGAATCATTTTTCTGGGATTAATAGCCCTCATTTTGGGGGCATCTTCCATCCAATCATTGAAGACCTCTTTGATTGGATCTAGAAGAATATTTAATTCCGCTCCAAAATAGTTCCACCATCCAAGAACATGTGAAGTTCTTTGTTGATGATATCCTTGTTCATTATGAACATCCATGAATACCTTCGTTTGTCATTGCGAAGAAAGAAGGCCGCCTTCATCATTGCTTACACATAGCACCAATAATTTATGCCAATTTTATACTGTGAATTAGTGGAGGATAAGAATACATTTTTCTCTTGGAATGGAGTTAGACCCCATTCACTGTGATGGAAGATTTTTTGTATAATGCATTTGCTATACAAAATTGTATGGTAGATCAATGAACATGATTTATCTCAATACACTTTAATTGTATTAAGATTTTTCATAATTTTTTCTTGAGATATTAGATTTAAATGGGAAAGGATTGTTTCCCAAATATCTTTCAAATAAGGCCCACAGATTATTTATTAAATAATCAGCAGGATTAATTTCAATAATATTCTTTTTTATTTCTTAGAGAAATAAACAAGTTCTTGCAATGACATCTTCGTGGATGGTGTTGCGCTTTTTTGAGGGTTCACCCTTTTCAACCGTAGTTGAAGAAAAGTACCATAAAGATAAGTTTGCAAATTGATCATGCCAATTGTTGAATTGATGGATCTTTGCCATTAGAGGCCACGTGACCCCGCCAAAAAGAAAGACTTCTTGGTTAGAGTGGTCATTCTTCCATGCGGTGATCCACCGACGTCACAAGAATTCACGAAAATCGTGAAGAGAATTTTCATTACCTTTAATGAATTGATGTCAAAATCAAGACAGAGTCGATTTTCATGATGCAAAAATTTATTTTGAAACTAAATTTTGACATCTTGTTCAATGATGTATTTGATGAGAAATAATCAAGAAGAAAAAATCGATTAAATAAATCATCTTGAAATTTTGAGATGCACTTAATCACATAAAGCATTTTTTTTATAATTAAATACTTTTGCTGAGTAGGATTCCATTTACCAGAAACAAAGTGAACTAATTCTTCTTTAGAATTCTTTCGCTGCTTTAAGATACCTCCATAGCCAGATCGTATAAGTTCCAACAATTTTGAAACTAGTAGGTCCGCAAGATTAAGAAGGGAAGGTTTTGAACCTTTCTTTAATTTTGACCGCCATGTATGAGTATTAGACCATGGTGGGGATTCTTTTAATCACAAAGAGTGTGCATCTTTGGCAAGATTTTGATAAAAATCACTACATAATAAGAGCTCTAAGAACCTGGTTTTATCTAAAATGATATCAGGAAATTTGTTAGCAAATTCAATACTTCTATTAATTGGTATAATAGAAGCATTGGATATATTGTGGCCTAAAAATCTTATTTCAGTTTGAAATAATTTGATTTTTGGCTCAGAAATAACTAATTCTTTATTTATAATTAATTTAATGGAAATATACCATTTCTGGTATATTGCCTTTTGCATATTTTGTAAGAAACTTCTTGAGAATCAACTTCTATATTTTCAAATGAATTGTGTCTTTTGATTAATTTCAAGATCCATTGAACCATTCATTTGCTCTTGCTGAGCTTTAATTTGTTGAACTTCTAATTTTAGTTTCTTTAATTCAATTTTTAGCTCTGCTAAAAAAAGCTGAATTAGAAGATGATGAACTTGCCTCAAATTTTTTTCTTAAATACTTCTGATAAGGAGTATATAGGAGGCTTGTAATTAAATTTTTCTAATTTATCTCTCTTCATGTCATTAAGAAGATCTATAATTTTATCATGAGTTGAATCATCTTCAACTTGTGCTAAAATTTTAATTAATTGGTCCTTTTGCTCGTGGGTGAGCGTATACAGACCTATTATATTTATTATATTTTTATAATAATCTTTCTGTTGATAGGATTTGCAACAGTTAGATTTATTAGATTTATCAGAATCTGATGAAGATGAAGATGAAATATGTTCTTCTTCTTCTTCTGATTCTCTTTCAGAATCAGAGGATGTAAGAAGAATTTTCATCAGGGTTTATTTTAACCATTCATTAATCTGAAGTTCATTTAACTTCTTCTTGACAGTGCATCTATTTGCATAATGACCTGTATGACCACATTTGTAACATTTTATTTCTCTTGTCTCTTTGGTTTTAGAACGAGGGACAGAGTCTTTGTCTGAATTTATCACATTTTTTATGACGCGTTTTTTTCATGCTTAGGAAAATAATTTTTCATATTTTTCCTTGTATTTGGAAGATAAAGGACGACTGAGGATCACTTGAATTGTTCGCAATTTGCCCAAAAGTGTAATTCTCTTTCATTTGATCTTTTAATTTAAGATCGCAAATTGCTAAACCAGTTTAATACATAAGGTTTCCATATGTAAGAGTTCCATATGGGATGGTTCCATCGTAGATAAAGAGAAATCTTAACCTTTCAAAGAATAGATTGGGAAGGCCTTTAATGAATTTTTGCTTCCAAAGTGAAGGCTATCTGATCATAAAGTGTCATGACGCTAAATATATCCTTGTACCATCAAAATGGGTTAAGGATGGACATCTTAATTTTGGAGTAAGGAGAGTTTTTCTCCCTCGATCTCCAATGGATCCAAAGAAATGATCTATAATTGTTTGAAGAAGATTATAGACCAATTTTCATTAAGTTTTGTTATTCTTTGGAAGATCCTAGTACTTAAGTCAATTTGCTAAGGAGGTCTTCCCTTTGAGGAATAGTGAGAAAATTATCCCACCATCCTTTCGTGAGTTCCGAGAATCCAAATGATGGTTGACAATATGTGGTTTTGCTTGATGTCTGATTGAACAAAGAGAAAACATAAGCATTCGATGAAGGGTATGAATGATTTGATGTTCAAAAGTCCATCAATATTCCATTCATATAAAGAATCTCCATCATAGAATTTCTTTAAAATGAGTATCTTCCTCAAATAATAAATCAGGTGTTGGTTTTTTATAATAATAATATTTTTCCAAATTTTTCTTGGGATAAGAAAGTTTTGGATATCAAAAGGAGGATGAGGATCTTGTAATTCTTGAAAAGGTTTTGAACTTTTTCAATATATTGATTGATCAAGATATCGCTGAGGATTCATTTGAATCTTCATCCAGATTGATGATATCTTCAAGAGCTACATACTTTTCACTTAAATTTAGAATCAAATTGAATGTCTTCAAGAGGGTCCCAACTTTAGAGGTGGTTGGATAAAGGTTTCACAAATGGGTTTATACTAGTAGAAGCTTTCAAGCTTTGCTAGTAGAAAACCTTTTGTTTAAGCATCCGATGATTTTAGACTCTAGGCTAAAAAAGATTGATTATTTGAAGTATACTATTACTATAATTAAGTTGTTTAATTACAAGAATAAATTCTTTAGAATTTGTGGATCAAACTTATTTTTCAGCTAATTCTAAAGGTTTATCATCCACCATTTTACAAGATGGAGGATAAGATGCTTCAATTATTTTTCCTTGCTCTTTGCCATTTTTTGGTAGTTAAAATAGCAACTTGAGCATTTAGCATAATTGCAAAATGCTACATGAAAGGAATAGTTGCTTGACTATTTCTTTCTCTCATTTTCTCAAAATATAAATCATTTATTTCGAGATATTGGTCTTGAGATGTAAAACTTCTATACCAAGTATGAAAATTATCATACTTTGGAAGTAAGTATCAACCTCTCTAGTCTTAGAACCTATTGTGTAGCTCATTAAGACTAAAGTTCATTTTAGATGGAGTGGGAGATTGATTTTCTCTCACTGGATGATAGATATGATTTTTATTTAGGCGAAGGGCCTCGATCGATGGTTCAGGAGTGTGTGAACCATCATCTATCTGAGGTTTGAAGGGATAGAAACCAGGAAGTGTGATGGATCGATAAGGGTTGAATCGACTTCAACATCGCCATCACCGCTTGAATTATCTGATCTCTTGATTAATGGAAGGTCTTGGTGCACCGATGGTATAGTCCAGTCGAAATACCTCATTCCATTTAATCACTCTAGTAGCAATATGGGATGCCAATGATTTATTTCAATTAGAGTATTCATGAATAGCTTTGAACTCTAGGATTTAGAGTATTTAAAACTCAAAATGAATTCTAAAAAATTAGAAATAGTAACCCTAAGGAAATATCATAACCATAAAGTGTAAAATGTAATTTTAGAGCTTCAAAAAGATTTATATCGAAAAGAGATAAACTTATTGGGAAAGGTGTTGAAATAAAGCGACATGGCTAGTCTCTACAACACTCATAAGGGATTGAGCCCAGTGAAGGCATCTACCATCTCTTAGGCTTGCTAAAATAGAAGCATTTAGACCTTTAAGGGTTAAAGGTTTGAATGTTATATGTATCATCCCTATATGAATATATTTAAAATCTTGCATATATTTATGCAGATCTTCAAACGTTAGTAGATAAATAGTTTTATCCATTTGATCTACAATAATCGTTTGTTCTACAATTTTTGCTGAAGATTTTCCCTTCAAATCAAAAGTTCCAAATTGATAAATGATAGTTTTATCAATCTTGGGGAGAGACCATTTATTTAGGTCTTCTTCATTCAAGGGAACTCGCCATTTCAAAGTTCTTGATTAAATTATTATTATTTCTCCTAATCATTAGATTAGAAGTTACGAAGAAGAAGCCATATATCCAAAAGGGGAAAAAGGGAGAGAGGAAGATGATGCAGAGAGAGTTTGAAACAAATCACCACATAAGGATAAAACAAACTAAGTATAAACCTCCATTAGAATTATCTTCCTACCAACAAAATAGGACTTACAACCCTTTCAAGCCTCATAAGGATTTATGGCCATTTAATGAAGAAAAATATAAACTACAGAATTATCTGTCAACAAGAAGGACTTATAACCCTATCAAGCATCACACAGATGGCCAGAAAGACATGATAAAGCCATGAGGAACAAAGTCATTCATCAAATCATGGTGATATTAAAAAATCTAACATCCTTCTCCATTTATCCCATCGCTCAGTGACTTAAACTAGATATATCAACACTTATTTATTAAAGAAAAATAACTAAGAGGATATGTTTTTCAAATTTTCTTTGATAAGAAAGTTTTGGAGTTACGTATTACTAAGTTTAGACTTTTTTCAATACGGATTGATTGATTATCATTTAATTGAGGATTCAAATCCCACCATGCTACGATGCAAAATTAAACCCGGGATATATAAAAAATACTTATTTATTAAAACTTAAAAAGAACACATGATGTGATGGTGAAGGAAGAACTAAGGAGAGTAGAAGAGGAGAATAGAAGAGAAGAAGAGATGGGAAAACATAGCACTAAGCACACCAATTACAAAGACATAGCCTCCTTTTATAGAAGTGGAGGAAAGGAGAAATTTTGCTTAGAAGCTAAGCAAAAGTATAATTTTTTAATAGAAACTTTACTATTATGAAAAGCTACTATTATTAAATAAAAAGATACTTTGCTTAGAGGCTAAGCAAAGGTACAAAATATTATAAGATGGCTACTTTTGGAAAGTAGCAATTATTTTATTGGTGGGACCCACTTTATGTAAAGTAGGTTCTTCTTTGGTGAAGATAAGCGCTACTTTTGGAAAGTAGCAATTATTTCTTCTGGTGGGTCTGCTTTATGAATTTAAGTTTCTCCAGTGGATTCCACATTGATGCCGTCAGAAGACTCGCCACTGAGATATAGATAGGGTGATTAAACACCTTGGCGAGTTGATTTTCATAGATTTTTTTGAGACGTTCCTTATGTTGAATCTCGATCTCATGAGGATAACATCTTTTGATGCTTTGTAGTACCTCATCTACTGATAGCTCAAAATCTATAGTTTTTTGAGGGATTGTTAATTTAGAATAAGCTTTAATAATGGCTTTAATTTGCTTGAGCTTATCCTCAATGTTGATTGAATTCCACCATTTTAGTAAAAATTATCTTTGAAGGACCAACTGATTGAAGGGGTCCTTTCCAAGTATAACGTTCTAGCTCAAATCCATGGGATTTGGCAGTCCGTGAAGAAATGAGCAAGATTTTGTCCTTGAATCATTTTTTTGGGATTAATAGCCCTCATTTTGTGACTTCCATCCATCATTGAAGACCTTCTTTGATTGGATGGAAGAATATTTAATTTTGCTCCAAAATAGTTCCACCATCAAGAACCATCTTTGGAAGTTCTTTGTTGATAATATCTTTGTTCATTATGAACATCCATGAATGTCTTCTATTTTCATTGAGAAGGAAGAAGACTTTCATCATAGCTTAAACGTAGCACCAATAATTTACAATTTTATATATAAATTAGTGGAGGATAAGAATACATTTTCTCTTGGAATGATGGACCCCATTCACTTTGATGAAAGATCTTTTGTATAACACATTTGCTATACAAAATTGTATGGTTCGTCTGATCACGAACATGATTAATCTCAATACACTTTAATTGTATTAAGATTTTTTCATAATTTTCTCTTGAGAGATTAGATTCAAATGGGAAAGGATTGTTTCCCAAATATCTTTCAAATAAGGCCCGTGGATTATTTATTGAATAATCAGAGGGATTAATTTCAATAATATTCTATTTTATTTCTTTAGAGAAATAAATAGGTTCTTGTCAACGACATCTTTTAGGGATGGTGTTGCTTTTTTAGAGGTTTTACCCTTTTCAACCGTAGTTGAAGAGGAAGTACCATAAAGATAAGTTTGCAAATTGATCATGCCAATTATTGAATTGATTTATCTTTGCCATTAGAACGACCATGGCGACCTCCATGAAAAGAAGACTTCCTCGGTTAGAGTAGTCATTCTTCCAGGGTGATCCACCACGATCGTCCTAAGAATTCAGTCGAAAATCAGGAAGAGAATTTTCATTACCTTTAATGAATTCGAGCTCAAAATTAAAATCAGAGAGTTGCGATTGCCATGATGCAAAAATTAGTTTTCAAAATAAATTTTTGACATCTTGTTCAATGATGTATTTGCTGAGGAACAGTCAATACGAAGGAGAAAATACTGATTAAGTAAAACATCTTGGAATTTTGAGATGCACTTAATCACATAAAGCATTTCTTTTTTGATAATGGAATACTTTTGCTGAGTAGGATTCCATTTACCAAAAATAAAGCGAACTAATTCTTCTTTAGAATTCTTTTATTGCTTTAGGATACCTCCATAGCCCTTATCAGAGGCATCTGTTTCAATAGATTTGAAACTAGTAGGGTCCATAAGATTAAGATAGGGAAGGTTTTGAACCCTTTCTTTAATTTTGTGTACTACCATGGTATGAGTATCAGACCATGGTGGGGGATTCTTTTTTAATCTATCAAAGAGTGGGGCTGCATCTTTGGCAAGATTTTGATAGAAATCAGCTACATAATTGAGAGCTCCTAAGAACCATTTGGTAAGTTTTTATCTAAAATGATATCAGAAATTTTTTAGAATTCAATACTTATTAATTGGTATAATAGAAGCATTGGATATATTATGGCCTAAAATCTTATTTCAGTTTGAAATAATTTGATTTTTGGCTCAAAAATAACTAATCCATTTTTTAAAATTAACCATTTAAATGTTTTTAGATGGATGAAGTGTTCATCAATATTTGAGAACCAAAATATCATCAATATAGACTAAAATATATTTAAAATAATCTTTAAATATATTATTCATGATATCAAAAAAGGTGTATTTTTTAAACCAAAGGGCATTACATTCCATTCGTAATGTCCGAAGGGCACCGTAAATAATGTTTTATAATGATCCGATTCTTTTATCTGGATTTGCCGATATCCTGATTTTAAATCAAATTTGGAAAATATTTTTGCATTATGCAATCTATTTAATAAATTTCTTTTATTAGGTATTAGATATCTGATCCATTTTAAAACTTTGTTTAGCATCTTGTAATTAATTACAAGTCGCATCTCTTTCCTTTTCTGAATTCATAATATAGAATGCATTCTCAGAGGGGTAGGATTGCCAAATTATTCCTTTCTTTAATAAATCGAATCTTCTTTGCATAAAGCAATAGTGCTCGTTCATCGACAAGGGAGCCTTGGTGAATGTCTCATTCATTGAAATTATCAATGTACGGGAGATCCACTACATGAGTCTTTCTTTCCCAAAAAGCAATTGGGTTGTCACCACACACTTTCTTTTGGAATTCTTGGTGGCAATTTTGAATTTTTGCTTTTAATTTTGGGGAAAAAAGTTATTGTTTAATAGTTAAACTAGCAATTTCTTATTGTAAATAATTTATATGCATAGATTTATTATTAGGCCTATTCATTTCATTTATGATAATTTCTTTAGGATTGGTGATAAAACAAAATGTGATTTCTTTATCCCAAAGAAAACAAATTCGATCATCAATTCTAGTGATAGGCATTATTTTAAGAAGAAAAGGAGTTCTCAAAATGATGTGTTGTGTCAAATTTTTTAACTAAAATAAAAGGCATTTGAATACAAATATCATCTTGACCACGATGCTGATAATTTATACTTAATTTGTAAAGATTCACCGTTTTTGCCTTTCTTATGGCTTATTTTTCAAAATATTTTGAAGAAATTATTCCTTCTTGTATTCAATTTAATCTACTCCACTATCAACTAGAGAAGTTAAATTTGGTAAAATAAATTCTTTATTTATAATTAATTTAATAGAAATATACCATTTCTGGTATATTGCCTTTTGCATATTTTGTAAGAAACCTGGTTCTTGGTTAGAATCGGCTTCTATATTTTCAAATAAATTGGGCATCTTCTGATTAATTTCAAGATCCATTAGACTACCATTCATTTGCTCTTGCTCAGGTTTAATTTGCTGAACTTCTAATTTTAGTTTCTTTAATTCATATTTTAGCTCTGCTAAAGAAGCTGAATTAGAAGATGATGAACTTGCCTCAAATTTTTTCTTAAATACTTCTGATAAGGAGTATATAGGAGGCTTGTAATTAAATTTTCTAATTTATCTTTCTTCTTATCATTAAGAAGATCTATAATTTTATCACAGTTGAATCATCTTCAACTTGTGCTAAAGTTTAATTAATGGGTCCTTTGCTTGTGGGTGAGCTTATAGATATCAAAAATTATATAAACCTATTTAGATACCTCAGAAGAAAAAATGACTCGATTCTTCTTCTATCTCCATAACTATTTACATGAAGCTTTGCATTGCAGGAAGATGGTGGGGACAAATCAAACTGAACTGAACACAACCTATTCCCTTATCCCGCTTAAATATTCCTAAATCTTTAGACAAATTCATCCCATAACACATTTACAATTCATGATGGTTTTGTTTCTATCAACTCAAAACATCTTATAAAGGATATTTTTTCATCTTCTTACCTTATGAATGGGGCCTACCGACTCTTTATGGTTATACTCACCTCCAACATACTACCAAACTACAGTAAATATGATTTTAAGAAATCCGGTAGGATATGGAATTTACCATGATTTTCAAAAAGAGTCTTACTATTCTAGAAGACTTCTCACTTTACGATGATGTAATTTGATAATCCATTACCATTTTAACGTCAGTAATTTCTGGATAATAAATCAAGTGCTTTTTTATAAAACCTTCGGGAAGATGAAAAGAAAATTTGATCAATGGAGAATAATTAGAGGAATCTGAAAGGTTGTTAACATTCTTTGACCTTAAAACATTTTATCCCAAATTGAATTATCCTCTTAGAAGATTTTCAAGGCTCTAAGAGAACACCTTGACCTAGATAACATGACCATATTAAAAACTTGTTCAATTACATGACGATTACAAGACACTAGAAGTGTAGAATGTACATCAAAGATCTTAAATTCTTAAAGATGCTATCCTTGAGAAAAATGGCCTTCAAACAAATACCAGATGCTCGATTTCTCCAATAAGATTATATATACTTATCTTGCAGAAAGCATCAAAGAGGCATTAAAGATTTATCAATATGAAAGATTCCAATCTTTTTGATAAGGAAATCTAGAAATCAGAACTATAAAGGTAAACCTCACACCACATAATGTAATCAAAAGCAAAATAAAAAGAAACTCAACAAAATCTGTTACATCAGTGGAGAAGCATTTCTTGAATCAAAATAAGCGTGGATATGGCGAATATTAAGGACCTAGATCTACAAATTACTTCCATTTCCTCAAGATCCATCCAATTAAATCATTTGGAAGGAGAAGGAGCAAATACTCTTATATTAACCCTTGAGAAAGAATGGAATGATCACTTGAAAGATCACATATATCATTTGATTCTAGCTGTTCCTCGGAACACAACAAAATCAAGGCCCTACTCTAAGTATTGCTCTATTACTAATATGATGAGAATCCACCATATAAAATCTCTTGCCCATATGTAAGTTATTTAAAATAGAAATCAAAGGTAACATTACAAACATATATCAATAAACGCTATCCATGAACTAGTAAAATATTGAATCATCTCAGGAGAACAAGCGTCTAGACTTCAAGATGTCTTGACAACCCATGGAAAGAAGCAAGCATTCATGATAAAGGGGATTGAAGAAGAAGTAGAATTGAAATAAGAATCTCATCAAAAAAAGAAAATAGAAAGCGCCAAAGGTTCGCCTTTATAATCATAATCTTTTTTTGATGTTACAGATGTCCAACAATTTTGCATTACATTTTGAGCCACATCTTCTGTTAAATCAAGGATGTATTGATATAGAAAGTTAAATTATCAAATATTCCATGGAGTAAATTCATTTATAATACAAAATAAGAAACAATCTTTTGAGCACAAGTTAGATACCGCTTTTATGGAGATGGATTGATATCATACTAAATGTAATTTCTTAAGAAGCTTAAATGGAGCATGAAGGTAATGTGGTAACATTCTATAAAGAAATAACAATTAACTTCATCTAAATAAATAAAGACAATTTATCGAAGAAATGACTAAATTTCTGATTTTCTGGATATCTACAATCAATAAAATGTTTAAGAAATTAGAGGAATCTACGAAGCTAAAGCAAATGGATACATTGAGAAGATCCTCTAAACTGAGCAAAAATGTATCCATTGAAATAATCAATTATCTAAAACAATGAATAATCTAAAAATATGCAAGAGCAATTCTTGATTGAAGGATTGCCCAAGTCATTATAAGCATAATAAAATGGTGATCAAACTCGAATACAATGGACAAGGAAGGAAAAGAAGTAAAGGAAAGAAAGAATGGTATTTAATTAATCAAACAATATATGATCAATACACTCTATATTATTTGAATAAATAGGGTAAAATTTATTTTCCAAATTTGACTTAAAAAGCTTATCAAGTAGCAGTATTCTTCAATCAATGGAATAATTTTATCTAAAATTTGATAATTGCTTATATTTTAAAATGCACATATTTAAGATATTGTTTTGCATTATATTTAAATTCTTAATTGTTTATATAGATGATATCTAATCTTGAAGAGGAGAATACAAAAACATCTAATAATTTAAAGAAGGATGTCTCTCATAAATGAAAATTGCTTAAAAAATTGACTTTCTAAGTCATTAAATAGAAAAATAATTCATATAATTGAAATAAAACTTTCAAGACAAGTTAAGGAAAAAACAAGAATGAGGTGTATGGAATCTTTATAATCCATATATAATTTTAGACCTCTATTAAAGATCTCATGGAGATAAGAGAATTAAAATCACATTGGGAGTTATAAAAAAATCAAATCCATGTAGATTGCGACTTAAATACCTAAAAAGGCCTACATTATACTAGAAACGATTTTATGGAATAGGCATCGCAGTGGAAAACAAGAAAGGTGATCCAGAAACAGAGAAAATATATTTATATGAAATTAGGTTAGTCTATTCAATTCATGCTTGCATGGAAAAAATAAATTCATATTATAAAATCATATAGCCATCATTTCTTTTATAACAAAAAAAAAACCATAGTCTGAAATTTTATTATATGATATTGGGATCATAATCAACTTTAGCATATAAGACAATTTAATCTCCATTCTTTCTTTAATGCGTTAAAATCTTGAAGATTCAAATCCATAAAAATGGGTTCAATATGGCAAAAGGACACATGGAAGGCAACCAGGATTAGTTAAAAACAATGATTTGAAAAATACTATCAAAGAATTTTATGAAGATCAGAATCAAGAGATGCTTCAAGAATCTTAAAAATATTAAATTAAAGATGGTAACTCATTGAGCATCTTCATATTTAAGATGAAATACATGATCATTTCTAAATTTAATCAATGGATTGATAAAAAGAAGCACTACCAAATCGAAGAACAAATCTAGGAAAAAATTTCTATTATGTTAAAAATAAGATATCTATGAGGTCATAAAAAAGCAATTTAGATACATTATTAAGCGACAAATATCAATAATTCAATTTTTAAAGCACTAAAAGACCATATAAGTGGAATAGTGGTATAATGTGATATTATAATAGATCTTTCTTTATGCATATTGATTCTTATCGACTTTATCTTTGACGTTAAATACTTTATCTATTTTATTGACATTTAACTTTTGAATCTTGGAAATCCAATAATGGTTTTAAATAATTCATTATTTATTATTTATCAGAGTTAACACACACCAAGTTGAAGTTTTCTCTCTTGTTCTAAGTTTTATCTCTTGTAAGTTCAAGTTTTTTAGAAATATATCTCTGTCTTGTGTTTAATATTGGCAAAGTTCTCTGTGATAAATATATGGAATCCTTCCTTTTTATCATAGATTTGGGTTAAACTCTTCTTTGTTAAAGATTTCTTGAATCTTATTAATATCTTGATGTTACTCTTCATAATGGAAACTGTCATTTTCTTATACTTGATCAGAGAATAGTAAGCATATCCATCAAAAGATTAATATTTGAACATACATTTAATATTTTCTTGACCAATCTAGATTTAATAAATTTTCTACTTATAAATTGATTTGTGACCCAAAGAAAGGATCAATTGCATCTTACAAATATTTATCATCAACTTGTAATATAGAAAAGTCGACGTTTAAGACATGATCTAATTCAATTTTTAATTAAAGTGTATCCTCCATATACAAGATCAATTAAAACCTTTTTGAAGTCACCTAGCTTCCAAAGAAATTCTTTTTTTTAAAATCTGAGAGATATTTCAAAAAAAAGAAAAATCATAGAATGCACTCAAATTATCCCCTCATTTGAAAAAGCCTTCATTAAATAATCCTAGAGACCAAATGAGCTTCAATGAGATATTCTATGGCCTCTTAAAAAAAGATCAACCAACATTGGAAGTCAACTCCACATGGAATTACAAATCTCTAAGATGAAATAAAATCTAAACTTTGTATGAAAATAATCATAGGCATATTTTATCAATTTTAAAGAAATTCTTGCTGATACACTGATAAAATGCCTTTCATATATGATCCTTATCAAAGGCTCATCCAAGAAGAATCTACATATTCATCTTCAACATGAAAAATTTGACATTTTCATTTGTCCTATAGATGATTGATGTCTATTATTACTATGGAGATTGTAATCAGCGGCACAAATGATATATTTGATCTTATGCTCTCAAACATGATTTTATCTTGGTTATCAAACACATGGATGAAAGGAGGAGAATATTCTTATCAAAGCCACAGTTTATATTAAAATAATATCTTTTTATTATAATATCTTGCTAAATTACTTAGCCTCTGATCTCATTTAGATCGTCATTTATAAATTACAGGAAAGCATGGAATTTAAAACCATTACCAATTCTGTACCTCAATCTTTTACAAATCAAGATTGGTTCTATGATCTCTTTCTCTTCCTACTTCATTTAAACACTCATCTGATCATGATTGATGACTTAGATGATAAAATTTTTGGGATACTCAGATGAAGAAGAAGATTGATATTTCTCTCTCTTATATCTCATAACTATTTACATGAAGCTTTCTTGAAAGATGGTAACAAATTAAAATTTAACAATCCTATCTCATGCTTAAACCTTAAACCCAAATCATATTTAACCAAATTCATCCCATAACAAATTTATAATTATGACCAATTCAATTGATATCAAACTCAAATGAGATAAAGTTGATCACCTATACATTTGTTTCATCTTCTTACCTTAAATGAAAAGAATGGGATCATGTAATAACCTCTTTTATGGTTATACTATAAATAAACTTTATAGAAAAATTTAAGAAATCCTATGAAATATTGGAATTCTATCATTTTTAACCAATATTACTATTCTTTTGAAGACTTCTCATGTTGATGTAATTTGATGAATATTAATTAATCCTTGATAGCAATTTGCGATAATAATCTAAATTCTTTTATGAAAACCTTAGAGAAGATGAAAAGAAAATTTGATCCAATATGGCGTTAGAGGAATAAAGGATAATTAATTGACGACAAAATGTTTTATCCAAATAAGATGAATTATCCTCTTAGAGACCCATATCAAATTTCTACAAAATAGAGTTCAATAAATTAGATGAATTAAACTTGTTCAATTACATGAGATTACAAGACACTGCATTGGTGGAATGTACATCTTTCAGTGATAAATTCTTGAAAGATTTATATCCAAATAAATGTAAACCATTTTATTTGCTCCAAGAATAAGAATTATGTCAATACTTCATCTATGCAAGAAAGCGGCCATCAAAGGGCATTAAGATTTATCAATATGCCAAATTCCAATAATTTACAATAAAGAAATAATTTTCATCAGAACTATAAAGGTAAATCAGATTTGTAATCAAAAATAAAAATAAATCTAAACAAAATGATATTTCATAGACAAGCATTTCTTTAATGCAAAATCTATAATGGCAGAGCATCATATTAAATAGATCTCTAAGATTATGTCCTTTGATTACAAGATCCATATTACAATCTATGATTGAAGGAGAAATACTCTTATTTGAAATTGAAGACAAAAAGAATAGCTTTATGATCACTTCAAAGATCCAATGGAAATTTGATCTCAAATTCTCAAGAAAGATTTTATAAAAATAAATATAATTACTCTAAATAATGTGTCATTATTACTAATATCTATGAGAATATAATATATATAAAATCTCTATGATTTTTAGTTCTATTTAAATAGAAATCCAAAAGAGAACATTACAAACATATCAATCAAATTTGATCATAGTAAAATATTCATATCATCTCGAGGAGAACAATTTTGCTTACATAAGATGTCTTGACAAATTTAAGAAGATAAATAAAATCACTATAAAGAAAGGGATTGAAGCAGAAAGAATCAAATAAGAATCTCAAAAAATAAAAAAAAGCATGAAAGGTTCTAAATTTATAATCTCATAATCTTTTTTTGATGTTCTGGTAACAATTTACTTTACAAGAGTGGATTAAATCTTGTTAATCAAATTATTCATTCACAAGAGAAGTTAAATTATCAAACATTCCATGGAGTAAATTCAAATTTTAAAATAAAAATAAAGACAACAATGATGATTTACTGTTTATTTCAAAAACTTATCGTATGGAGATGGATTATATATACTAGATGTAATTTCTTAGAAGCTTAAATGGAGGCATATGAATCTAACATTCTATAAAGAAATGTAGATAATTATCTAATTGAATTGAGTATCAAATAGAAATGATCATTTCTACTTATTTAATGTCTCAATCAATAGACAATCAAAAATTAGAATTCACTAAAGAAAATGGATACATTAAAGAAGATCCTCTCATGAAAAAATATTTATCTGTAAAATTATGAAATAATCAATCGATCTAACAATTACTAAAACACATCTCAATCATGCAAAAGAGCATTCAAATGGCAGAAAGGATTACTTGAAGTCATTATAAAAGCGACATGACAATCTTGATGTAAACTCAACTACAATGATGAAGGAAAGAAGTCAAAGGAAAGAAGAATTATTTATCAATCCCTTAAGCAATCTATAGGATCAATATTCATTACTGTATTATCAAAGAAAATAGGCAATAGCAAATTTATTCAAATTTGACTTAAAAAGCATTCCATCAAGTATTTATTGATTTTAGAATGGATGCATTTATATTTAATATAGAATGGCTATTTATTTTGAAAAACACAACAAATATTCCAAAAGATGGATATTTTCATTATGTTCTAAATTCTTAATTGTTTATATAGATGATATCTAATCTTGACACAAGGAGGAACAGAAAACATCTATTTCAAAATTATGGAGAAAGAAGGATTGGTTTTCTAAAATGAAATACCACAAATTGACTTTAATATTGGAAATAAAAATCTTCTATAATTAAATAGTAGACTTTAAGACAAAGGAAAAACAAGGAATAATTTATCTTGAATTATGAAATCTATATACCTTTTAGTATCACTTTACCTCTATAAGACCTTCTCATGGAGATAAGAGAATTAAAATCATGATTGTATTAATTAAAAAATCAAATCCATCTAAAAGATTATTAGAAATACCTAAAAATACATTATACTAGAAACTATTTTATGGAAATGCATCTAATTAAAAACAAGAAAGGTGATCTAGAAACAGAGAAAATATCTATATTGAAATTCCAACCGTTAATCAATCAGAAAAATTCATGCTTGCATTAGCAAAAGATTTTAAAAATTCACTATATAAACAAGAAATCACCCTCGAATTTTTAGCCATCATTTCTTTTTATAACAAAATAGCTCAAATAAACCATAGTAATCTTAGTTTCTTGATTATATCTTTTGATCATAATCAAAGCACATATGGGAAGAACCATTTTTGATAATCTTTAATAATTTCTTTTGCATTATTGAAGAAGATCAAATCCATCCCACCAAAATAACATATGTATAGCATAAATGCATAGGCAACCAATTATTTCAACGAATGGGTTGAAAAAATACATCAAAAGAATTCTCAATGAAGATCACGGATCAAATGATCAAGAATCAAAATTAAAAATTAAGATGGTCCAACTCATATGGCATCTTCATGAAAATTTATAAGGATGAAAATACATGAAGATCTTATTTTAAACCATCAAGGATACATAATATTAAAATAATTTATCTTTGATAATCCATCGAAGAATACCAAATGAAAGAACAAATTTACTTGCCAGGAAATACAAATATCTCTTATATGAAAATCCATCTGATAATCAAGAGGAAAAGCAATTTACAAAATTCTACTTACAAGACAAACTAATCAAATAATTCAACAATTATTTAATAAAAGCATAAAGACCACATATAAAATTATAGTTATATGTTGACATATTAATTTATGAATCTTTTCTTTATGCATTTTTTAATTAGTAACATCTTTGCATTAACTTTATCTTATAGTTTATTTAATTTTTTAATCAGTAAAAAGATTTAAAGGAAACCTTTTAATATAAATATAATAGAGTTGAAAAAAAAATTGAATTTTCTCCTCCAGATTCTAAGTTTTTATCTGTCTTGTAAGTTCAAGTTTATTTTTTATATATCTCTTCTTGTGTTTAATATTGGCAAAAGTTCTCGTGAGATGAATATATCATAAATATTCTATGAAATATGTTCTTCTTCATCTTATTCTATTTGAATCGAGGATGTAAGTAGAATTTTCATCGGTTTGTTTTAACCCTTTCAATCAAGTTCATTTAACTTCTTCTTGTAGTGCATTTTAATGAATGCAACATTTGTAATATTTTATTTCTCTTGTCTCTTTGGTTTTAGAACCAGGCGAGTGCTTGTGTTTGTTTGAATTTGTCACATTTTTTTATGACGTGATTTTCACGTTTTGGAAAAATAGTATTTCGTGTTTTCCCTTGTGTTTAGAAGAGGATCACGAGGTTGAATTGTTCATAGAATTCAAATACAATGCTCAAGTAGACGTTCTCTTTTCATTTGATCTTTTAATTTAAGATCAGAGAAGATTGCTAAACTAGTTTTAATACATGCATAAAAAAAGATTTTCATATGTAAGGGTTTCATATGGGATGGTTCCATCATAAAGACGAAGAGAAACCTTAACCTTTTTAGCAAATAGATTGGGAAGGCCTTCAATGAATTTTTGCTTCCAGTGAAGGCTATTGGCATCATAAAGTGTCATGACGCGTACTAGAAATATATCCTTGTACCATCGAAAATGGGTTAAGGATGGACATCTTAATTTTGGAGTAAGAGTTAGTTTTCTCTCCTTGATCTCCAATGGATCCAAAAAATGATCTATAATTGTTTGGAGAAGATTATAGACGAATTTTTATTAGGTTTTTGTATTCTTTTGGAAGATCCTTAGTACTTAAGTCAATTTGCTAAGGAGGTCTTCCTTTGAGAGCAGTGAAAATTATCCCATCCTTTGAGTTCCAGAATCCGAAATGATGGCTCGACAAAGAATATTTTGCTTGATGTAGATTGAGCACAAAACATAAGCATTGATGAAGGGTATGAATGATTTGATGTTGAAAGTCCATCAATATTCCATTCATATAAAGAATCTCCATCAGAATTTCCTATGAAATGAAATATCTTCCTCAAATAATAAATCGGGAGGTGTTGGTTTTATAATAATTTTTTCCAAATTTTTCTTGGGATAAGAAAGTTTTGGATATCAAAAGGAGGATGAGGATCTTGTAATTCTTGAAAAGGTTTTGAACTTTTCAATATTACTTGATTGATGATTTTGATTGAGGATTCATTTGAATCTTCATCGATTGATTTGATATCTTCAAGAGCTCCTACATACTTTTCACTTAAGTTTAGAATCAAATTCTGAATGTCTTTAAAAAGAGTCCTAACTTAAGAGCCAGTTTAGGAGGTGGTTGAATAAAAGGTTTCACAAATGGGTTTATACTAGTAGAAGCTTTTTTTGAAGCTTTGCTAGTTTCGGGGCTAGAAACCTTTTGTTTAAGCATCTGATTGATTTTAGACTCTAGGCTAAAAAAAGATGATGATTATTTGAAGTATACTATTTATAATTAAGTTATTTAATTCTGTAATAAATTCTTTAGAATTTGTGGATGAAACTTATTTTTTGAAGGCTAATTCTAAAGGTTTATCATCCACCATTTTTTATGATGGAGGATAAGATGCTTCAATTTCTTGCTCTATTTGCCATTTTTTTGGTAGTTAAACAACTTGATTGAGCATAAATCGCAAAACCATGCTAGGAAATGAATAGTTGTTTTGGCTTGACTATTTCTTTCATTTTCTCAAAATATAAATCATTTATTTCAAGGCGTTGGTCTTGAGAAGTAAAACTTCTATACCAAGTATGAAAATTATTATACTTTGGTTGGAAGTATTTCTTCAGAACAACCTCTCTAGTCTTAGAACCTATTGTGTAGCTCATTAAAACTAAAGTTCATTTTATGGAGTGGGAGATTGATTTTCTCTCTGGATGATATATGATTTTATTTTGAAGGGCCTCGGATGGTGTGAAAAATCTTCGGAAGTTGAAATTATAGGGGTTGATCACTTCTTCCTCTCCATCAGTTTGTTTGAAATCATAATTGATTAATGAATATCTTCATTCCAAATAATCATTGAGAATATTGCTAATATCATTTATTTTGTTGAACAATAGAACTCTAGATTTGAGTATTTAAAACTCAAAATGAATTAAAAATTAAAGCAATAGTTTCAGGAGAAAATCATAACCATAAAGTAAATGTAATTTTAAAGCTTCAAAAGGTTTATATTGAATGAGATAAACTTTGGGAAAGGTGTTGAAATTCGTGATATAATTAGACTCTACACTCATTAATTGAGTGAAGGCATCGCCATCTTTTTAGGCTTGCTAAATAGAAGCATTTAGACCTTTAAGGGTTAAAGGTTTGAATGCTATCTTATCATCCTATATGAATATATTTAAAATCTTGCATATATTTATGGATCTTCAAATGTTAGTAGATAAATGGTTTTATCAATTTGATCTACAATGGTTTGTTCTATTTCAAAAGATTTTCCCTTAAAATCAAAAGTTCCAAATGATAAATGATAATTTTATCAATTTTAGGGAGAGACTATCTATTTAGGCCTTCTTCATTCAAGGGAAACTCTACCATTTTAGAGTTCTTTATTAAATTATTATTTCCCTTAATCATTAGATTAGAAGTTACTTAGAAGAGTAGAAGCCATATATCCAAAAGGGAAAAGGAGAGAGGAAGAGATGATGGGAGAGTTTGAACAAATCACCACATGATAAAACAAACTAAGTATAAACCTCCATTAGAGAATTATCTTCCCACATTGAAAAATAGGACTTACAATGAAAATCATCAGGATTTACCATTTCAAGATGGGATAAAGCCATAGAATGAACAAAGTATTTGGTTTATCAAGCATGGTGAAATAAAAAATCTCTAATATTCTTTAGATTTAATCATGGCTTTGATACAGATCCCAAAGAAATAATTACTTTTTCCAAAGGAATATCAATTAAATGCCTTTTATTTTAGTCAAAATTTAAAACATATTATTTTGGGAACTCTTCTTTCAAATAATGCATATCACTAAATTGATGATACTAGAATTTTTTTTCTTTGGATAAAGAAATCACTCATTTTTTATCTAATCAAAGAAATTATATAAATGAAATGATAGAAATAAAATTAGCATATAAATTATTTACAGAAGAAATTGCTAGTTTAACTTTTTAAATAACAAGTTTCTTAAAATTCAAAGAAAAAATTAAAATTGTTAACATTAAAGGAAGTTTGTAGACAACAATTAATTAAAAGAAAGACTCATGTAGTAGATCTCCATACATTGATAATTTCAATGAATGAGACATTCCCATAAAGCTCATCTTATGAATACGAGCACTTGCTTTATGCAAAGATGATTATGATTTATTAAAGAAAGAAATAATTTTATCCTCTTTGAGTACGATTCATGTTATGAATTAAAGGAAGAGGAAGTTTACTTTTAATTACATGCCTTTAAATAAAGTTTTAAAATGGATCATTTCAATTCCTAATAAAGATTTATTAAATAGATTTCATAATTGAGAAATATTTTCAAATTTGATTTAAAATAGATATTTAGATAGGATTCTTTATAAAATCATTTTGTTCTTTGGACATTCTAATGGAGCGTTGCCCTTTGGTTTAAAAAATACACTTTTTTAAATTTAATATCATGAATAATATATTTAAAGATTATTTTAAATATATTTTAGTCTCTTTGATGATTTCTTGTGTTCAAATTATTGTGACATTTCAACCATCAAAAACATTTAAATGGTTAATTTTAAAAAATTTATTATTCAAGTCAAAATCAAATTATTTCAAGCGAAATAAGATTTTTTAAACCATAATATATCAATGCTTATTACACAATTAAAGTATTGAATTTGCTAACAAATTTCACGATATCATTTTAGATAAACCATATAAGTTCTTATGAGCTCATTATATAGTGATTTCTATCAAAATCTTGCAATAATTACTCTTTGATTAAAAGAATCTCCACCATGATGATACTCATACCATGGCGGCATAATTAAAGAAAGTTCTAAACCTTTGTCTTAATCTGCGAACCCACTAGTTTCAAAATTGTTGGATGCCTGATAAGAGTATGGAGGTATCTTAAAGCAAAAAAGAATTCTAAAGAAGAATTAGTTTGCTATTTCAGTAAATGGAATCACTAAAGTATTCCATTATCAAAAGAAATGCTTTAGATTTCATCTCAAAATTCCAAATGATTTACTTAATGGTATTTTTCTCCTTCATTATTTCCTGATTAAATACATCATGAACAATATGTCAAAAAATTTAGTTTTAAAACAATTTTTTTTCTTCATGGCAATCATTTATCGATTTGACAATTCTTTTAAAGGTAATGAAAATTCTCTTCGATTTTCTAACCAAATTCTTGAGATTGGATCAGCATGGAAGAATATTTTCGACTCTTTTCATGGATTACCATGGCTTTAATAGCAAGTCAATTCAATAATTGGAATGATCAATTTCAAACTTATCTTTATGGTACATCCTCTTACTAGTGAAAAGGGTGAAACCTCTAAAAAAGTAACACCATCAAGATGTCATTGCACAAGAACTTTTATTTCAGAAATAAAATACAATTTGAAAGTAATCCTCGATTATTCAATAAATAATGTAGGCCTTATTTGAAAGATATTTGAAACAATCCTTTCCCCAAAGCATAATTCTCTCATGAAGAAATAGCAAGATTTTATCTTGAATCATTTTTGATTAATAATCATTTTCGACTTTCATCCATCATTGAAGATCTTTTTCTTAGATAAAAATTATCATCAAAATAGTTCCATTTCTAAGAAATTTTAGAAGTTCTTTGTTGATAATATCTTTTGTTCATTATGACATCCATGGCTCTTTATCATTGAGAAGGAAGAGGCCTTCATCATAATACATAGCACCAATAATTTATGCCATTTTATATGGAGGATAAGAATACATTTTTCTCTTTAATTTAGAATTCACTTTGATGAAAGATCTTTTTTTATCGATTTGCTACAAAATTGTATAGTTCATCTCATGATGATTATCTAATACACTTTAATTATATTAAGATTTTTTCATAATTTTCTCTTGAGAGATTAGATTCAAATGGGAAGGATATTTAAATATCTCAAATAAGGAATTATTTATTGAATAATGAGGATTACTCAATATTTTTTTTTATTTCTTTGAAATAAATTTTTTAAAGATCAGATGGTGTTGCCTTTTAGATTCACCATTTCAAAATATGAAAAGTACCATGATATATTTATATCATGCCAATTATTGAATTTTATCTTTGCCATTAAATAGCATTTGACCTCCTAAAGAAGAATCTTTATAATCATTCTTCCATGCGTGATCCAAATCATCCTGAATTCTCAAAAATAAGAGAATTTTCATTACCTTAATGAATTATGTCAAAATCAAAATCTGATGATTTGATGCAAAATTTATTTTAAATTAAATTTTTGACATCTTATAGATGTATTTTAAACATAATTGAAGGAGAAAATCTTTATTAAGTAAATCATGAAATTTGAGATGCACTTAATCACAAAAATTCTTTTTTGATAATGGAATACTTTTGATATTCCATTTAAAATAAAGACTAATTCTTTCTTTAGAATTCTTTTCCTTTTTAAGATATACTTATCAAATTTAATTTTGAAATTAAGGTTCAAGATTAAGATAAGATTTTCATTTCTTTAATTTTGTATTCATGGATGAAAGACCATGGTATCTTTTAATTTAAGAAATTTCATTCTTAAAACTTATTTATTAAAACTTAAAATAAAACCAATATAAGAAATAATTCAATCCTACTTCCTTTGTAATGCATTATGTTATGAATTGATAAAGGAATGAGGAGATTGACTTGTAATTAATTACAAGGTAAACAAAGTTTTAAAATGGATTAGACATCCAATTCTAATAAAGGATTTATTAAATAGATTGCATAATGCAAAAAATATTTTCCAAATTTGATTTAAAATATATTGGAGATCATGATGATCATATAAATAGCATTTATTCTGGACATTAAATGAATAATGCCCTTTGGTTTAAAATACACCTTCGAATTTAGATATCATGAATAATATATTTAAAGATTATTTTAAATATATTTTAGTCTATATTGATGATGTTCTGGTGTTCTCAAATAATATTGATCTAAAAATATTTAAATGGTTAATTTTAAAAAATGGATTAGTTATTTGAGCCAAAATCAAATTATTTTAAATGAAATAAGATTTTAGCCATAATATATCAATGCTTCTATTATACCAATTAATAGAAATTGAATTTAACAAATTTCCAGATAAAACCAATATGGATTCTTAGAGCTCTGATTATGTAGTGATTTCTCAAAATCTTGCCAAAGATCAAATCTTTGATTAAAAATAATTCTCATGGTGATACTCATACCATGGTATTCAAATTAAAAAAGGGTTCAAACCTTTCTTAATCTTGCGGAATTAATCAAAATGATGGATGCCTCTCGATAGGATATGAGGTATCTTAAAAGCGAATTCTAAAGAAGAATTAGCTTTGTTTTACATTAAATGGAATCCTACTGGAAAGTATTCATTATCAAAAGAAACTACGTGATTAAGTGCATCTCAAATTCCAAGATGATTTACTTAATCAGATTTTTCTCCTTATTGACTATTCTTCAAATAAATTGAACAAGATGTCAAAATTTAGTTTCAAACAAATTTTTGCATCATGGCAATTGATCTCTGTCTTGATTTTGAGCAATTCATTAAAGATAATGAAATTCTCTTTAGATTTTTTTTTACGATTGGATCACGCATGGAAGAATGACTACTATGATCTTTCTTTTCATGGAGGTCGAGCCATGGCATCAATTAATATCAATTCATTGGCAGATCAATTTGCAAACATCTTTATGGTACTTCCTCTTATTGAAAGGGTGAACCCTAAAATTGCAACATCTAAAGATGTCATTGCATATTTATTTCTAAAGAAATAAAATAGAATATTGTTGAAATTAACCCTCATTATTCAATTAATAATTGCCTTATTTGAAGATATTTGAAATCCTTTCCCATTTGAATCTAATCTCTCGAGAAAATTATGAAAAATGTATACAATTAAAGTGTATTGAGATTAATCATGTTCTTATAACCACTAATTTTGTATATGTGTTATACAAAGATCTTTCATCAAGGGTCTAACTCATTAGAAAAAATAATATTTCCTCCCATTTAATTCTGAATAAAATTGGCATAAATTATTGGTCTATGTGCAAGATGAAGTCTTCTTCTAAATTAAAATGAAGGATGTTCATAATGACAAGATATTATCAATAAAGAACTTCTTGGTTCTTGAGATGGTGAAACTATTTTGCGAGAATTAAATATTCTTAGATCATCAAAGAAGTCTTTAATGAGGATGGAACAAAATGAGCTATTAATCAGAAAATGATTCAGGACAAAATCTTGATTTATTTCACTAAATCCATGGATTTGGAGTAACGTTATTGGAAAGGACCTTTCAATTTGGTCCTTCAAAGACAATTTTACTAAAATGGTGGAATTATCAACATTGAGGATAAGCTCAAATTAAAACCATTATTAAAGCTTATTCTTATCCCAAAACTATGGATTTTGATTTTTAGATGAGTACTACAAATCAAAATGTTATCCTGAGACCAAGATTAACATATGGAACATCTCAAAAAAATCTACAAAATCAACTCGAGGTGTTTAATCACTATCATATCTCTACATTGAGTCTTCATGATGTGGAATCCTTGGAGAAAGTTAAATTCATAGCACCCACCGGAAGAATAATTCTACTTTCCAAAATAATTCACCATATACTTTACATAAAGTGGGTCCAAAAGAGATAATTGCTACTTAAGTAGCCATTTATAATATATACCTTTGGTTAATAAAGCAAAGTATCTTTTTATTTAATAATAATTTTGTAATGAAAGTTTATTTAATAATTCTGGTTACTTAAAAATTATTTTTCTTTATTTTAATAATTGTATTTTGTTAATCAAAGTCTCTTCTAAAATCTATATCTGCATTATTATGTGTGCTCATATTTTTTCCTTAAAATCTTTTATTCTCTCTTGTACTCTCCTTGGTTCTTCGCTCACTATACCATCATGAAATTATTTTTAAGTTTTAATAAATAAGTATTTTATATATCTTAAGTTTGTATGAGGATGATGAGGTAAATTAGAAGGATATTAGAGATTTTTTTTGTTTTATTTCACCATGCTTTGATAAACTAGTACATTGCTTAATTTATTAAATAAGATACTTTGCTTAGAAGCAAGATATTATAAGATGGCTACTTTTGGAAAGTAGATTAATTCATTTGGTGGGACCCACTATGTAAAGTAGGTTCATGGTGAAGATAAGCGATACTTTGGAAGTAGCAATTATTTTTTCGTGTTGCTTTATGAATTTAAGTTTCTCTGTGGATTCCCGTCAAGGAAGACTCATGATATAGATAGTGATTAAACACTTGGCGGTTGATTTTTGTAGATTTTTTTACGTTCCTTATGTTGAATCTTCTCATGATAACTTTTGTTGCTTTGTAGTACCTCATCTACGATAGCTCAAAATCTAGTTTTAAAGGGATCGTTAATTGAATAAGCTTTAATAATGGCTTTTTTGCTTGAGCTTATCCTCAATGTTGATTGAATTCCACCATTTTAATAAAGTTATCTTTGAAGGACCATGATTGAAGGGTCCTTTCCAGTATAACGTTCGACTCAAATCCATGGATTTTCCGTGAAGAAATGAGAAAGATTTTGTCCTTGAATCATTTTCAATTAATAGCCCTCATTTTGGGCTTCCATCTAGTCATTGAAGACTTCTTTGATTGGATCGGAAGAATATTTAATTTTCAAAATAGTTCCACCAAGAACCATCTTTGGAAGTTCTTTGTTGATAATATCTTTGTTCATTATGAACATCCATGAATGCCTTCATTTGTCATTGAGAAGGAAGAAGACCTTCATCATAGCTTGCACATATTTTAATAATTTTATTTGTATAAATAGTGGAGGATAATACATTTTTTCTTGGAATGAGTTAATTCATTCTTTGATGAATTTGCTATACAAAATTGTATGGTTCTTGATCACGAACATGATTAATCTCAATACACTTTAATTTGTATTAAGATTTTTCATAATTTTCTCTTGAGAGATTAGATTCAAATGGGAAAGGATTGTTTCCCAAATATCTTTCAAATAAGGCCCACAATTATTTATTGAATAATGGGATTAATTTTAATAATATTCTATTTTATTTCTTTAGAGAAATAAACAAGTTCTTATCCAACGATATCTTTTAGGGATGGTGTTTCAGCTTTTTAGAGGGTTTACCCTTTTCAACCGTAGTTGAAGAGGAAGTACCATAAAGATAAGTTTGCAAATTGATCATGCTAATTGTTGAATTAACCGGATTATTGCCATTAGAGCGGCCATGGATGCGACCTCCACAAAAAGAAAGATGTCCTCGGTTAGGAGTAGTCATTCTTCCATGCTGGGGTGATCCACCCCTGATCGTCCCTGCAAGAATTCACGGGTTAGAAAATCAGGAAGAGAATTTTCATTACCTTTAATGAATTCGATGTCAAAATCGAAGACAGAGTGCTGTGATTGCCATGATGCAAAAATTTGTTTTGAAACTAAATTTTTGACATCTTGTTCAATGATGTATTTGCTGAGGAATAATTATCTGAAGGAGAAAATGTTGATTAAGTAAATCATCTTGGAATTTTGAGATGCACTTCACTTCTTTTGATAATGGAATACTTTTCTTGGTAGGATTCCATTTACGAAACAAAGTGGTAATTCTTCTTTAGAATTCTTTTTGCTTTAGGATACCTCCATGCCTTATCGGAGGTATCTGTTTCAACAATTTTGAAAATAGTAAAGTAAGAGGGAAGGTTTTGAACCTTTTTTTGCATACATGTATGAGATGGACCATGGTGAGATTCTTTTAATCATCAAAGAGTGGGTGCATCTTTGGCAAGATTTTTTTAATAAATCATACATAATTGAGAGCTCACAGAACGTATTTGGTTTTTATCTAAAATGATATCAAGAAATTTGTTAGCAAATTCAATACTTATTAATTGGTATAATAGAAGCATTGGATATATTATGGCCTAAAATCTTATTTGATTTATAATTTGATTTTGGCGAAATAACTAATCCATTTTTAAAATTAACCATTTAAATGTTTTTTATGGTTGAAGTGTTCGTCAATATTATTTGAGAATACCAGAACATCATCAATATAGACTAAAATATATTTAAAATAATCTTTAAATATATTATTCATGATATAAATTAAGGTGCATTTTTTAAACCAAAGGGCATTACGTTCCATTAAGTAATGTCCAAGAGCACCGTAAATGCTTTGTTTTATCGATTGATTCTTTTATTTGGATGCCAATATCACGATTTTAAATCAAATTTGGAAAATATTTTTGCATTATGCAATCTATTTAATAAATCCCTTTTATTAGGAATTGGATATGATCCATTTTAAAACTTTGTTTAGCGGCTTGTAATTAATTTCAAATTGGTCTCCTCTTTCCTTTTTAAATTCATAACATAGAATGTGGTATACTCAAGGGAGTAGGATTGAATTATTCTTTCTTTAATAAATCAAAATCTCTTCTTTGCATAAAGCAAGGTAGTGCTCGTTCATCGACAAGGATGAGCCGAATGTCTCGTTCATTGAAATTATCAATGCGGAGATCCTACATGAGTCTTTCTTTCCCGTGGTGGGTTGTCACCACACTTTTGGAATTCTTGGTGGCAATTTTGCTTTTAATTTTGGGAAGAAATTTGTTGTTTAATAGTTAAACTAGCAATTTCTTCTTGTAAATAATTTATATGCATAGACTTATTATTAAGCTATTCATTTCATTTATGATAATTTCTTTAGGATTGGTGATAAAAGCGGAATGATTTCTTTATCCCAAAGAAAATGAATTATCATCAATTCTAGTGATAGCATTATTTTAAGAAGAAAAGGAGTTCCCAAATAATGTGTTGTGTCAAATTTTGACTAAAATAAAAGGCATTTGAAATAATCATCTTGACACCGACGATGATAATTTATACTTAATTTGTAAAGATTCACCGTTGTTGCCTTTAAGCCTATTTTTCAAAATATTTAGAAGGAATTATTCCTTCTTGTATACAATTTAAATCTACTCCTTTCAACTAGGAGTTAAATTTGGTAAAATAAATTCTTTATTTATAATTAATTTAATGAAAATATACCATTTTTCATATATTGCCTTTTGAATATTTTGTAAGAACCCGGTTCTTGATTAGAATCGGCTTCTATATTTTCAAATGAATTGGGCATCTTCTGATTAATTTCAAGATCCATTAGACGACCATTCATTTTTGACTTTAATTTTTGAACTTCTAATTTTAGTTTCTTTAATTCAATTTTAGCTCTAAAGAAAGAATTAGAAGATGATGAACTTGCCTCAGATTTTTCTTAAATACTTAGATAAGAGTATAGGAGGCTTGTAATTAAATTTTTCTAATTTATCTTTCTTCTTATCATTAAGAAGATCGATAATTTTATCAGTTGAATCATCTTCAACTTGTAAAAGTTTAATTAATTGGTCCTTTTGCTCATGGGTGGCGTATCTGACTGTCATATTTATTATATTTTTATAATAATCTATCATTGATAGGACTTACAATGTTAGATTTATCAAATTTATGTCAGAGGATGAAGATGAAATATGTTCTTCTTCATATTCTCTTTAGAATCGAGGATGTAAGTAGAATTTTCATCGAGGTTTGTTTTAACCCGTCAATAAGTTCATTTAACTTCTTCTTGACGGTGCATTTGTTCATGTAATGACATGCACGACCACATTTGTAACATTTTATTTCTCTTGTCTCTTTGGTTTTAGAACCAGAGGGACGAGAGTGCTTGTGTTTGTGCGTGAATTTATCACATTTTTATGACATGAATTTTCACGTTTAGGAAAAATAGTCTTTCGTGTTTATCCCATATTTTTGGAAAATAAAGGCATACACGAGGATCACGCGGTTGAATTGTTCACAATTTGCCAAGTTGTCTTGCTCAAGTAGGCGTTCTTTTCATTTGATCTTTTAATTTAAGATCGAGCATATAAATTTAATCAGTTTTAATACATGCAAAATAAGGTTTCCATATGTTAGGGTTTCATATGGGATGGTTCCATCATAGAGGCGAAGAGAAACCTTAACCTTTTCAGCAAATAGATTGGGAAGGCCTTCAATGAATTTTTTGCTTCCAGTGAAGGCTATTGGCATCATAAAGTGTCATGACGCGTGCTAGAAATATATCCTTGTACCATCAAAAATGGGTTAAGGATGGACATCTTAATTTTTGGAGTAAGGCGAGTTTTTCTCCTTGATCTCCAATGGATCTAAATGATCTATAATTGTTTGAAGAAGATTATAGAATTTTCATTAGGTTTTCTGTTCTTTTGGAAGATCCTTAGTACTTAAGTCAATTTCTAAGGAGGTCTTCCCTTTGAGGAATGAGAAAATTATCCCACCATCCTTTGAGTTCGAATCACGAAATGATGGCTCGTGATAATATGTGGTTTTGGCAGTGTCTAGATTGATCA